>JAOEHX010024453.1:0-21628 GCA_025448015.1 Bolborhynchus lineola | reverse complement strand
GTCCAACCTGGCCTTGAACACTGCCAGGGATAGAGCATTCACAACTTCCTTGGGCAACCCATTCCAGTGCCTCACCACCCTTACAGCAAAGAATTTCTCCCTCATATCCAATGTAAACTTCCCCTGTTTAAGTTTGAACCCATTTCCACTTGTCCTATCACTACAGTTCCTAATGAAGAGTCCCTCCCCAGCATCCCTGTAGGCCCCTTCAGATATTGGAAGGCTGCTATGGTGTCTCCACGCAGCCTTCTCTTCTCCAGGCTGAGCAGCCCCAACTTTCTCATCCTTTCTTCATTGCAAAAGTATTTCTGCTGTGGTCATTCCTTATGGTCAGGATTTCTGCTCTATGCTCTATAAATGCAGTTCTCACATTGTATAAAGAACAATACTTCAGTCTGTGTTTAAAGATCTTAGCTTCCTTATGCCCACAACTCAGAATGTCCACGTGAGGCTGAGGCTGCAGCAAACCAATTCATAAAGAATATTTTTATATGTACAGGTAATTCTATTTATTAGATGAATCCCCAAAATACTGATGAAATTTCATTGGTTGAACGATTATAATGTTAGAGTGATTTTAATTTTCAGTTTATGAGCAGGGAACAGAAACACTGAAAGACTGAGTGTCCGATGCACAGGCTATTGAAAGTCAGTAATAAGACCTTCATTGATTTAGTGAGCTTTGGATGAGGGTCCCAGTACATTGCCCAGTGTTACCAAGAAGGTCAGTAGAATAGCAGGGAATAAGCCAAATATTCCAGGTTCTTCTATTTCAACCATGAAAATGTTTTGCTTCAAATTTCATAAAGGTTTTACCCTGATGCAATTCTGTTGGAGGCACTGGAGGCAGAGGTTCTTCTAATGCTGTAAGACATAAGTAGAGTTTAAGTTTGTGTAACAAGAAGTGTGAGGAAAGAAACTAATGATCATGTAAGCCTCTGCTCCTGTGCATTTTCGTGAAGCTGCAGAAAATTTCTTAAGTTTTGTTTTGATCTTCTGAATAGGTTTTCAGCCTTGGACTTTGAAAACTGAGGTTTTATTCCTAATATTTGTGTATTACAGTAGGATCTGTAACAGGGTAGGACCTGTTTCTTACCTTACCGGCGTATTTTTTATACTGTTGTATTCATTAGCTAAAAATGTAGTGAAAAGGAAAGAATTATCAAAGATAGTAAAACTGAAAGTCATACTAAAGGAACTTAGCACATGTGCCATGTGAGACATTAAGAGAGAAGTACAAAAACTTACGGCAAATAAATAAATGTAATGATCACCCCAAATTAACTGTCCCTTCTATAATTAAAAAAGAAAGAGAATTAATTCTGACTGTTTCGTGCCATCTCTTTCACATTGAATATTAATTACGAACAGTCCTATTTATATGCATTGATTTGAGAGTTAGGAGCCAGTATTTAAATGCTGTTATTACATTAAATCCCAGATACCTTAAAACAGAAATACATCTTAAAATTGTAACATTATATTATAACGTATATGGACTGCAGTTCAACAATTAAATATGCCATAATAGTATTATTTTTACCATTTCTTACAGCTGAGCAGAAAAAACAAAGTCAGAGAAAGTCATTTCTAGGGAACCCAATGTCAATCTTGGATTTATACCAGCACAGTCTCTATGGCCATTTTGGAGAGGATGGACCTGAACAATTAACACATTACAGTTTAATAGAGCAGCTGAGTGGAGCTTCCAGTAAAGACAGCAAGGCCAAGGAGAGCCCAAGTGTGAGTTACTATGATTTTTATATTACTTATCCTTTTCTTAATGATTTTTTTCATTTGCCTCTTGTTTTTTCCTCAGTGTGCTGATTGATAACAAAAACCAGTGTGACCTGCAGAAGAGTAAAGATGTAAATATTTTTAGAACAGTGTTACATTCTGATGTTCAACTGTCATAGAATCAGACTTCCAAAATTGACAAGTAGAGACAGGCTAGCACCAGCACTCTACCACTAGAGTTTAAATAAAAGGACAGAGAGAAAACAGAGAATTTATCTGTTAAGACTGTTCCTTTATGTAGTTAGATAATCTGTATAGCAGAACATGGAGGAAATCATCTAAACATCTGAAGTAGTATCCTGAAAATTCAAATGAAATCATTCTATGGAAGTCAGCTATCTTTTGGTCTCTTTTGAAATAACTTTTGGTGTTAGCTCTGGAACTGCTGATTTGAGGGTTTTAAATGTTATTTTGAAGACCAGTTCTGATCTGATTGGTGAGTCTTGATGCTTGCTTCATGTGAATCCACTTACTATTTCTGTCTGTAAAAACATTGAACCTGACATCATGCAGTATCAACAACCCTGAACGGCAACTTCTCAGCCTGCTCTTTTCCTCCCCTTTTCTCATGCCTTCTCCTCTCATCGTAACACTTTCTGACTTTTTTCTCTTGTATATGCTTAACAAGCCAATTTGTTTGAAAATGGAACCACACAGTCATGATCCAGTTTAAGCATTTTGCCTCCATGTTCAGTCTTTTTCCCCAGCTCTTCTTTTTAAATAGAAGTTCTTTTGTTTCTGTGTGGCACTCAGTACATTTTGGGTATCTTTATAAACAATGGTGGTACAAGAAAATGATGAATGAGCTGCTGCTTTTGTAGCATCCTGGTGTAGTTTATAAGTGAAAAAGAATATTTATCTCTTCACAAATACCAGTTTACAGCTTCATAAAATCACTGTGCATTGTAACTTCAGAGGTGATTAACCAAAGTTAGAGGATTTCAAGAGCCTGAGCCAAATGTGCACAAGAAACATGTGAAACAAACTGGCAATGCCCAGTTTGCTCCAACTCTGCTGTCATTGAAGCCCAGCTTAACTGAATATAAATTGACACACAAACTTCAAAAGAAAAATCCTGAAACTTATCTGCCTCATTTCCCAATCAACCAAATTTCACTAGTACCCAGAATATGATTCAATTTGAACATATTTGGGTCATATTAGAAAGAGCAATTTTTAAAGAATCTGGCTTCATAGCTAGGAAGAAGAGAATTTGAAAAAGAAAAGAAAAGGAAGGTAGCAGAAGAGTATTAAAAAGGATAGATGAAGGAAAATGCTTTGAACATACACTTAATTCCTCATCTTGAACATCTAGAAATTTACAGCTTAATTCTGTAGATGAGATTAATTATGTATGTATATATGTATTTATATAAAAATATATAAAAATCAGTTCTGCCTTCTGAAGGCTTTTATGATTAACAGAGCAGTTAAGATTTGGTTCTGCTACAGAGAAGTGGCTCAGAGTTGCATCTACTTTTAATTAATTCTTCTCAGGCTATTTTTGCATATGACATCTCTGCAATGTGCCCAGTCAGCATTAAAACTTAAACAAAACTTGTTAAAATAGCCTTAGGATCCTTGTAAAAATCCACCATTAAACTAGAAGGCAACAGGTAGAGCTCAGTGCTAGCATTTTTCATGCATTGTGTTGGAGGGCTTTTGAGATGACTCTTTGAGGATGTGAAATAGCTCTCAAAACAGGATTGCCTCTCGGTGAACAGTGAAAGCTCAGTAAAGCACTAGAGATTTGCCTATTAGTATTAAACTTTTCAGAATGACAAATGAGAGCCAGTAACCATGAAAAACAGGTTGCCCTGAACTTCTTATTTGAACTAGCACAGCAAATTTTTCTAAGCTGTAATTTGTCCAACCCAAGAAGATCCACAGTCTGTTTAAATTAGAACTGTGTGATCTGGAACATTACACCAAAAACTGAGGCACTTATGGCCAAGAACTGAATAAAAAAGAAAAAACCAACATAAATTGTGGGGGAGGGGAAATGAAGCTTTCATGCAGATTATTTGGCATTTTGAAAAATGAAATGCTGCATGCTTTGAATTTAATTCCCAAAAACTGTGTGAAGCCCTTAAAAACTAACAGAAACAAGAAATTGTCATGATGGGCAGAATGAGGAGTTCCCGCTGCTTGTTGAAAGAGCAAGCTGCTGTATCAGTTCCTCAGCTCAGCTAAATTGGACTGTACAGCACTGGTACAATAGTGGCTTCAGATTGGGCGCTCTAATGAGATGTTCTGGCAGGAAGCTCTGTTAACCCACTTACTGTCTTATGAATTGTCTCCTCACTGAACATATTCACCAGCATTCCCCCAAAGTATATACACAACAAGTTTTATCAGCAAAGAAGTATTGCATGGGAGGAGTTTCAGAAGAGAAACAACCAGTAGGCAATTGCTGTGATTAAGGGACACTATGGGCAGTTAGAGGGATCAAAAAAGGCTTTTTACACATTGAAAGGAGAAATATTTATTGTTCCAGTTTCTTATCTGCCAAGTCTTAAAAAGCATCCAGGTTAAATTCACTTGGCAGTAAGACCAATTTTATTTTGCATTTATTTTGACCTGGCAAACTTACTCTGACATAATGTCATCATTTCACTGCAGAATTTTGGACAAGAAAAAAAAGACCAATTTCAAAGAAAGTAATAAGATACATTGAATGCTGGGCATAGAACTTTCACTTAAATAAAGAGTCATGGTGTATTTGCCTCATGTAAGATTTTCAAAACAAGAAACAATAATTTTTATGTGTATCGAATTAATTTTAATTGAACAGTAACTTCTCTGATTTAGTAAAACATATGTAGCACCAGATCCAAAGTCCACTGCACGCAGCCTGTGGCGTACATCTATCCAGTGCAACTTAAGTGAGGCCTGCATTAAACAGCTGTTCCTTTTCCTCACAGCCACCTATTGTGCCTTGAGCAGTTTGCTGACATCATGATTGCTACCATATTTTTGCAAGGAAGAAATTCTTTCACATTTCAATTAACTTACTGTTCAGACTTTAAAAGCTCAATGGTTTATTTTTCCTTATAAGAATTTAGAAAACAAGATAAATTTCCCTCACCCAGGCCCATTGTTTATGAACAATGAGAACTAATACAAGACTTCTTGTTGTCTTCTTTATTCCCTTGGAGAAGTAACTGAGGTGATCAAAGAATTTATTACTTAATCATCCTTATGATCCCAAAGCATCATGAAAAAGTTATTTTCTTCTCTATTCTTAACCATCCACCACATAATTATTTTTTGTAATACAGCCCTTCTTGCTTTCCTTTGTCCCTATGTATTACTCCGTGTCACCATCAAGGCTTGCTTGTATTTCAAGGCATGACTTGAGCACTTTAAAGAAAAGACCCTTTGTGGAAGAGGCTGGTGCTCATCACAGGTTTCTAAATCCTCTTGTTTTCCCTCAGTTATGATAACATACATAACAAATGCAACATTTCTGACACAGCTTCAGTGTTAACTGCATCAGCAGTTTAACTAGGAGGTTCATTTAAAGAAAGAGGTTGTGTATGCAATGTGAAGTTACAGTCTTATTCAACACAGAAGAGTTTGTATGTGTTGTAGAGATAATTCATGAGGGAGATCAAATGCTCAAATCACCATGTCTTGCAATTCAAGTATATATTAAAACTCACTGGCAAATACAGGAAAAGGAAGGATTAGAGAAGTTGCTGCTGGTTTGGCTGCACTTAGAAATGAGACTGATGTGGCGGCATTCCCAGATAAACTCAAGGTCTTTTACAGCTGAGTAAGATGATTGGGAGTTAATGCTATACGATTGACTCGTTGTGCTCACAAGGCTTCTAATGCATTGTATTAACAGAAGGGAATATCCACAAAAGGACTTGAAGCAAGAATAAGAAAGTTTGGTAATTGCACAACACTTGCCAGCCTCAAGGATCCCAGAGCACTCAGCTGGTTCTATAGAGGATATTCCAGCATTCCTGAATTACAGCAATAATTTAAACAGCCTACACCAAACAAGAATAAGGGGAAAACAAAAGGCAGGCATAAGCTGCTTCTATTTGTGTCTCATCTCTCACAGAGATCAGTAGGTCTTGAGCTTGGGTATGAATTAGCATCATACTGGGCACATTCAGCTATTTAGGCAGATCTTGCAAAATGTGCCAGCAAAGTTTATGTGCCTGATTTGGGTTCTCTGAGTCACTTTCTGAAGGTGCATTACTCTCTCTGAAAGAGAGAAGCTCTTAGGGTCCTAAATAAAGCCCTCTTAAAAGATACTCTTAGGCTCTTAAAAATAGAGCCCCTCTTAAGACACTCTCCATATTTAGATGTCTGAAGTAGTTCCAGGGAGATAGTGTACACTTTGTTTTCACAGAGAACTATTTTTTTTCACATTCTCAGATAAGTTGAAGGAGGGATTCTGCTTATCACATATGAAAAAACCTAAGAGAAGGAGTTTAGTCCAGTTAACAGTTGGAAGAGCTGCATCTTAAAGAGTTCAAAGTGGGAAGGTGTATTGACCTATGGAACTACTTGTTTCCTTGCCTTGACCAGCAAAAAGGAGCCTATGCAGCTAGCTTGTACTGAATACCAAACTTTCAACTCGAAGTTAGCAAGATGAACATTGCCCCAAGCTTTCCTCTGTGGGGAAATGGTAAAAAGTAGCTGTTGTAGCTACCATTTGTATCTTAGAGAGTGAAACTGCACCTCAGTGTGCCCTCAAGTGAGCACTAAATAATTACCTTGCTTATACTCTCATAATAATGAGAGTTCCTGCAGCTGGGGCAGCACAGGGTATCAGGCTAGCTGCTTGGTCTCAGGATCTTAGTTTCACTGTCTGTAAACGTGGGACAGCAATACATACCTCATGTTGCAACCAGAAAGAAAACAGTAAATGCTCTAGGTGACCTAGGTCTTAGCTTGTCTTGTACAATGTGTGTGTTACTGCAAATACAGAATTTGAAGCAACTCCTACAAAATATTATACTAGAAAGTAATAGAAGATACAAGGCATCTCTTGTCAATAATAGAAAATTCCTAGATGGGCTGGATCAAATTCAGGAATTAATTGATTATGGATTTCTGTGTAATTCAGTGTACTGTGTATCAAGCACAGAAACCTCACCTTCTCTTTGCCATTTTCCTTGCGTGGCTCAAGAGAGAGGAAGGTGATGAGGAGGGAATCAGTTGTATTTCCTTTCCCAGCCTTGGTGAATGCAAGATATTAAGGATACTGGCATTGTACAACTTGTAGATGGGGAATAAGTCTGCAGACCCATTCACCTGTCTTTTGTGTTTTAAGATCAATGCTTTCCTTCTGTATAAGGAATTAGCACATCAAATCACTGCATATGTTTATGGAGGTGGTCTATTAATGTAAACATCAGTTGATGCCAGCCTAGAACCAGACATTCTAGTACAGTCAGGATCTGATATCGTTTCATCCTCCCTGTCACAAAAACTGAAAATAACATTTACTATATTTATGCTTTTGTATCCTGTCCTCAAAACTCACATCAGCACAGGATGTATATCAAAGATTCAGCAACAATTTTGTAAAGGACAGTATTACAAAGGGAAGGTAAACTATGCAGCAGACTTGTATGTCTGTCTAGGACTCAGCACCTCTATTTTGAAAGCAGAGCAAGCTGCCTTGCCCAAAGAAAGGAAGCATGCTCTGAGCACTGTGCTCAGATTGGTTAGCACCCAAGCCACAGGTAGTGTAAAACTGCCACAGGTGGTGTAGAGCCACGCAGACATAGCTGCTTGGTTCAGAGTGCACCCCAGTCATGGCAGACCTGAAGTGGCCCAGCTGGAGCTGGGCTGCCCCCAGGCTCTCTTGCTGCATCCATGCATGCTTGCTCAGAGCTCTCCTAGACCTCTCCCTCCAGAGCTGGTTCTGCCGCCTGAGGCCAAGTCTTTCTGCTGCCACCGCAGGGAGGTCACCCAGAGCACACACACGAGGCCCTACTGGGCACGAACTGGAGTAGGGAAACAGGCACTCTCTGCACACACACACCCCCCCCCCCGGCTACATTCCCTAAATGTGGTATGTATGGGGATCTTTAAGCTCACGTTTCCATTTGTCAGATTGTCTCAATAGAATTTACCCACTGACAGGCTTGGGGCTCTGAGACTTCCTTTGTATTTAATCAAAGGTTTTTGATTCTCAGATGAATGATGCAATACTTGTTCCATCGTTGTAAAGACTGTCTGAGTAATTACCCAAGTTGATGTAAGATCCATTGTCAGGGGAATTTTATAGGAGTATTTGACAACATAAGTGACAGAAACCACAGGAGCATGCTCTGATAAGAAAACAGATTTTACCATACCACCCATGGGAGTAGTGCAGAATTAAAAATATTTTTACTAGCCTCAAGTCTAACTCAACTCATGTGGGGAAATGTGAAATTAGAAATAAGCTATGATTTCTCCAGACATCAACAAGTCCCACATCTCTTATAGACTTTTTTTTTCCCCTGCATAGGGCAAGTTCACATTCTTAAACCTGCTACTGAGCCTTATATTCCTAATCGGGTCTCATTGTTTCTTGTGTCTTGCCATCAAAGTTGCCCTCAAAAGTAAAATGAAGAGGCAGCAAAACAAACAATTTGAAGGCTGCTAGGCAGTCTCCTGAGACCAAAGTCTCACTTGATGTGTATCACTTAAAAGAAATGTTGTGTAGTGTGGAAGAACATTCTTACAGTTAGCCTGAGGAACTAGCTTGGCAACAATAAAAAGCTGCAGTTATACAGAGACTCGTTTCTCTCCTTGTGCCTTCTAGGTGAAACAACTGAGGCTCCTTACACTGCTGAGAGTTTTAGTAAAAAATCAGGCAATGGAGAATGGCTCAGCAAGGAGGATGGTGACATTCTCCATAACTTTTTAAAGTTTTTAAAAGGCTGTGGCAAGGCAAAATGACATTTGGAAGGCAGAGTCCATTAGAGAAAGTAGCTTTTTCAATGTAATGCAAGGGATATTTTTAGGAAAAGCATACCCTAAAAAAAAAAAATGGAAGCTGTTATCTGCTGATACAGTTCTGCTTCTAGCACTAATGGTCTCAATAGTTTTTGTATTGTGCACCAAATCCCATTCTGACTAGCCCTCCAGCTGGTGTAATAGTTCTATTTTATGTTTGGTTAGTGTATTTATGGGAATGGGTAGGTGGCGACATTTTAACTTAAATATCTTTTAACGCAGAGTTTTAAAAGAGTATTTGGATATTGGTGAGGGACAGAAAGTCTTTGGCATAGTACAGCAGGCTGGGTGGCATTTAAAACACATGGTGTGCAAGGCTAGCAGGAGAATAGTTTGGATGTGAATCTGAGAGAAGATGCGGAGGAAGTGAAAAGCTGCAGACACAAGAGGAAAGTTAAGCATCACTGGCATGAAGGCGCGGTTCTAGTGGCTATGGCACAGTGTCCTATAACACTAAATCCCCAGATAACTCACAGCACCAAGTGAAGTGTGCCCATGTAGTTTGTTGAGTGCCAGATGCAGGTGTGTGGCCTTTTCTGATTCAAGGCAACACACTGAGCTGTCCTGTGATCATGGCTGCAGTGTTGTGCTCAGTGAATATAACCCCTTTGGCACTGTAAGGAGGGAAGAACTTGGCTCCTTCTGAGTTGAAAATCTTGCTCACTGGAGCAGAAACCCCATATTCCACCATCTCAGCAAGTAATTTCAGATTACAGAGAGAACCTTGTCTTTTCAGCATGTAGGAGCAGCAAAACCACATTACCCACTGGCCCAGATGTCGCAGAGTCATGCAGCTCATTTCCTGGAGTCCCCAGAGGAATGGGCCAAAACTGCTTACATACGAATGCCCAGAGCAACACAGAGCTATACAGAGCTAATTTACAGTGAGCCTGCTTGGGCACAGTATTAGCGCAGCTCCTTTATGGCCTGGTTACTCCGGGACATTTCTGAGCAGGGCTGAGTAGCTGCAATAAGCAGTGTTAATAAGACCCCACTGCATTTGGTCCCAGCCCACCCAGCTTGCTCATCAATACCTTCACATCACACTGCACTGTGCCTTGCAGGTACACTCTGAGCACTGTAGTATCTCTTTGACTATATAACTGAAGATTACAGATTTAATAGCCACTGTGGATCCTAGCTGTAAGCAGGCAGATCTTTTAGTCTAATAAGAACCAAAAGAATGCATTGAATAGAAGTATCATTTGCTAGTGATTTCCCTGAGTAGAAAATGTTCTGAGCTTATTTTTCAAAGGTTTGACAGATGGAGCTGCTGTGATTTGCAGCATGGCCCAAAGTGCACTTAATGTTGCTGCCACTTGTAACCAGACACTCTTCAGTCTTCCATCTTTGGAAATAAAACTTTCGGTTTCATTTCTCTCGGTGTAAAATTGGAATATGGCAATAATACTGTAGGCCAAAATGGAATTCAGAGCACATTAACAGCAACAAATGATAACTATTAGTAAGTTTGTGAGATAGTGTAATTGTTGTAATGGTAGAAATTACATTAGTAATAAAAAAAAGCTAAAAAATAAATTGGATACAATAAACATTAGATTAACTCAATCAAGATAAGAGCAATAGGGCAGAGAGGTATTCAGTGAGCTCTTTGTTTTCTGAAGCTGAAAAATATTTTGACTCCAAGAAGAGCATGTGATTCGCAGAGTTAAATGAGATGAATTATGCTGTAATAGTTTAATTTCTTCCAGCTGAAACTTGCTTTCATTGTCTATAACAGTGATATTTTGCATAAAGCACTCAAACATCATGCAGGGAAGGGTAGGAAATGACTGATCTTTTAGTATGAGAGTTCCATTCTGAGCAAAATACATGAGGAGTAAGTTGCACAGGACCTGTGGCCATATACTGAAAATATGTTACCAAACTCTTCCTTTTTTAAGACTATGCATTTTGTTTTCATGTGTACACAGACAATAGTATCCTAATCAAAATAATCTTTGAAAATAAGGCAAATTTTATGGCAAATATTGCCAAAAATCACATTGAAATAATTTGCAGGTGCTTATTGTTTGTTCCACAAGCTGTTTTCATCTCCAAAAAGCAATTCACCTTTTATTTAAATGAGAAGTTAGACTGGATTTTCTGCAATATGACACACAGATTGTCTGAGTCCTCAAGAAAAAAGATCAGTTAAACATTTTTTAGGAACTAAAATACTCTATAGCAAGTCCCAAAGTGAAATATTTTATTTCTCCCTGTATTTTTAGGCCCTGGTACATGAATTCCAGGCCTTGTGCATAATTCATATTATTTTAATGGAAAGTAATATTTGTATTTGGTAGAAGAAACAAATATGGGATATATCAGACTTATCAGCAAGAATTGACACATAGAAGTTCGGGAAGTTTGTAAGATATAACTATGTAATTTAAATGTCTAAGTACCTTTCATAAAGGCAAAGACAAGTGACATAAATTTTCATAGCACATGCAAGAGTCATCCCAGCTGGGACTGCCTGTCAATCCATCAATGACCAAGACACATCCTGATAGCCCCATTCCCATTAGTGCCACCTTCTCTACATGTCTCCATTCTTTGATCATTAATAGAGGTCACTAAAGCTTTCACATACTATAAAAAGCCTTAAGAACTTCCCTTAACTACTCTAGTGTTATTCTCAGCAAATAAAACCCCAAGTGATTATTTGAATAATTATCTGAATAATTGCCAAACATTTAAAAGTTATTTTTCTGATGTCTTGTTACATATGCACATATCTATGGGTTATTGAATGAATGCTCTGTAAAGCATACCGTAAAACAAGACCTCAGATGGATTTGGGTGGAGGAAGAATAAAGCAGAAGTGGGTGGGAATGAAGAAATTGAATATGAATATATTAAATTGATGAGCATTATGAAATTAAAATGCTAACCATGCAGTAATAGCCTATGATATTTCTTAAACAGGAGTGTCTAAACTTCACCAAGAGTGTATCTGCAGAAAAGTTACCAGATTGGGAAACTTGCTGTTAGCACATGTACTAAGATGCAAAGCAGATTTGAAACGTAAGAGCTTTTTAGACAATGCCTGAAACTGAGGAATACAAGTAGCTGAGCAGTCAGCTTCCTGATCATGGTGGCAAGAATTATGTTGCCCTGCATAGCCTAACTGGAGAGTCTTGTCTGTGACCCCTAGTTACTAAAAATATAAGCCAGGTTTCTTCAAGCTTCATTTCCTAATGGTTGTGTCTAAATTCATATTTAGACACTTCAGCTGCCCAGTTTTCAAAGGTGCTAGAAATCTGCAGCTTTTGCTGGTGTCTCCAACAGATATATATATTTGGATCCTGTGAAAATCATGGTATTTATATAGGTGCTTAAAAATTGGTTTAGATACTTTCTTTATCTGGCAGAATTTTGATCTGCAGCATCCTACTTCTGTACATTGGCTCTGTGGCCAATATCATGGAACATCAGCAGACGTTTTCCCCTAATTCAAAAGGAAGGCCAAATAATGTGTATTTTTCCACAACATTAAGGTCACATAATAATGAAACTTTCTGTATTTTAAACCCATTTCTTTATTGTGTTTTCCATAACATTAGTGTATGAGCAACTAAAATATGCTAAAACTTTCATCTGTGTCATTTCACAGGGTATTTTTATTATTACTCTTACTGGAACGTCATACTTTTTTTCATGTTTCTGAGAACTACTATAACAAGCCAGGGTACCAGAGAGTTCAACATCTATAATATAGCATTTCTATAAATAAATTCCATTGTAAAAACATGGAATCTGTATTACAATATCATTAATAGCACAGTGATGAAAACAGAGGCGGTAGAGCAATCCAAAGAACAGCAGCCATCATCTAAAAGCTGCATGATACGGAAAGCTGTAGCCTTTCTGGTTAACTGCTGAAGTCTAAATAGCCTTTGGAGGTTCTGCTTGCTTATGGTAGTTTCATCACTTGTAGTGGCAATACTAGAAGATGAAATGCCTGGCTGTGCAGGAAATTCAGGCATGAAGACACCTTCTTGTCATGTTTTACAAGGCAAATGCTGTTAGTTTTTTTCCTCACATTGCATAAACGTTATTTGGTTGCTCAGTATGTTTTTTAAGTGGAAAGGCGGCTAATACTGATGACATCTACTAGTATCACATGGCATTTAGCTCAGCAGTGTCCTTCTGTCCCTGTGAAAGTGGTTGGGAACCCATATATTCTTCAGCACAGCCAAAAACTTCAACACCAAGCAGGGAATGCTCTGGACTTGAGATTTCAGGTATCTCCTATCATTCATCTGGGAGATAGGGCTTCTTTTACTTCTGTATCCTGTCTCTCTAGAAGGCAGTTAGTCATGGCATCTGGATGTCAAAAGACAGAATACAGATTTATGAGTGCATCATTATATAGATAATTACCATTCAGATTTACTCAGGGGCAGAAACTACCCAGTGTCTGCCAGCCCTAGGACACAGGGCACGAACAGACACATCTCTATAGGCTCCAGATAGCAGAAAACCCTTTTACACGAGGCAGTCTAATAGAAATAAAATCACAGAACTCAAATTGATGTATCAGAGTCTGGCTTGCTGTTGCTTGTGGCATTAGCATTTGCTAACCTGTGCTAAGCCAATTTTGTAAGACAGTTGGGAGTTTAACAAACCTGTGTCAGATTGTATTTTGGAAGAATCTCAAGCATGGGGGGAAACTGGTCATGTTCTGTTCATTGCAGCAGATGGTGTCCCATTTGGTGTTTGTTAGCTTTGTTTGCAGCTCAATATTTTGTTTCTAGGAGAACTCAGTAAGTTAAATAATTTATCTCTCTAATGCATCAGGAATCTGATCCAAAGTCTACTGAAGTCAGTGCAAAACATTTGATTAACTACCACATACACTGGATAAATGCCAGGTCCTGTATGTTGAGGAGCACTTCAGATGGTCTCTAGAGAGAACAATACAGTCCTCTGTCTTTCCATGAAGAATTTTTTGCCTGCAAAGAAAAAAAAAAAGAAAAAAAGTTCAAATAGTGACAAAAAGCTTAGCGGTTTGGAGTGCTTGGCTGGAGGTCAGGATGATGTTCTGGCTGACTGTCCAAATTGCTAAACCTCTTTTGCTATTAAATTCACCATTTTTAAATAAAGAATATAAATAATACCTTCAAGCTGCATTTGGAATTTAATCCAGTACTGTTAGCAGGCTGCTTTGAGGGCTTTGAAGGCCCCACAGCAAAGCTAGGCAAGTAATTATTATCACTTAATATTCTCATCAAGCATTCTTACCCAAGATGGGATCTTGCATTACAAAGGCTAAAACCACAAACACATCGTCCCTTTGCTGAGGAGTTTTCAGAATGTCAGAAGTAAATTCACACCTGGATCCTGCAGAGAGTCTTCCATAAGCAGAACTATGCCTACTGCCTTCAGCAGTCCTGCTGTCCATACAAGGCTCCTAACAGTGTCTGTGCACAGAGGAAATTTTTAGTCCGTTCTTACAAGTATTTGAATCCTGAATAACCTAAAATATCAAGAAATCAACACTTCCAGTATTTAATTTTTTGGTATTCCAATAAATGTCAAATGCCTCTTCATTTTCAGCAACACTTTTCAAATTATTCATTTGCTAGTGGGGCCTGGGAATTGCTTTATTCTGTATTTTTATCGAGATACCTGTTTGTATCACATTTGGTCATTCAGAAAATGAGTGCATATTAGTTTTACATGAGTTTCGTGTGTCTGCGTGAATTCCAGTTGTATTTTAGTCCTCCTAGTGGCCTATTATATTAATAATCTTATAATCTGTATTTTAGGCATAGGAACATGTTCTGTATTACTCTCACAAGAGTTCTCAGCTTTAATACTGCAGTAACACTTCTGTCTTGCTTGTCAATAAATCTTCTAAAGCCTTTGTCCACAAATCCATTCCTGTGGCTAGCTAGCACTTCATGTACACATTTCTTTATTTATACCCAACTGTAGCAAAAGCAGTGCAAAAAATACTGCATTATTGTGTCACTGCAGGAATCCCACAGTGAAAACAGGAGCCTGTCCTGGTTTCTCACACCAAATTCCTTCTTTGATCATTCCCAACAAAGGTTTTCTCACAGCCAAATAGACCCCAGAGAACTGGGGTTCCCAATATATATTTTCACTGTGTTTCCTTTCTCTGAAAAAGCCTCCAAAGCCTTGTCAAAATAACACTTCATATTCAAAGCAGGTACTTTTATAGCCCAGGTGGACTCAGCACAAATGTTTACCAGCCTTTCAGGTCTTGTTAGCTGCTTAACCTCAACCTTGCTGGTACCCAGAAAAGGCAAAGGTATAAAGTCAGACTTCTGTCCAGCACACTTGTCCTTGACCCCTTTCTATTTCAAGGCTGTGCCCCTTACAGAAAGTTTGCAACCACTAATGCCTCCTGCCAGATCCAAGTGAGAGATGTTCCGCATGCCTGCCTGAACCACAAAGCAGAATACAGGTTCTCGTGACCAGGAACAGATGTACTTGTGTCTGAAAAATGGAGCAAACAAATCTAAACCTATAAATTAACTAAAATTCTCCTTGGATCACAGCCAAATGATATGTGTGTTAATCAGAATGTGATGTGTATCGCTGATTTAATTTTGTGAGGAGGCAAGTTGAACACTTCATAAATCTGGCTTTAGGAACTTCCATATGAATCTTCAGCAGGGGTCATCTTGGTGCCCAGCATTACTCTGCTTAATTCACAATGTTTCTTTTTGATCGTCCTTTAGAGCTCGGCAAAGGACTATCATCTACAATCTGCATTTGTGATATGAATTGCCTATTCCCTGCATGTAGCCCTGTCTCTGTCATTTCCTTTTGAATTAATTCACATAGTTACCACGTCACAGTCCAGGACTGTATTCTTGAGTTGCCTGGTAAACATGAGATCAGTTACAATATCCTTTATTTAATTTCCATCAAGATATATTTTAGTCCACTGACTGAATTATTAAATCCAATGTTGTCCTGTTTCTGTTCTTGGTATTGTCACCACTAGCACAGGCATAGTGCTTTCTCCTCATAACAGTGGCAGACACCCTGAAACATATGGATTCTCTGATAACAGGCATAATGCAGTATTTGAACATACACCAGGTACTCTATAATCCATAAATCAAATAAAAGGGCCTATTCCTTGGCCCTGGTCTCTCATGGGAGAAGTGAGGGCTGAGGGAGGAAGCAAAATTGCTACTATTATGCAAGTCTTGTTTCTGATGGATGCAGGCAGGATGGGTTGTCTATTTTATATACATAAAATACATATTTTAAGAGTGTAAATGGCTGGACCCAGCGGTGGTAGTGGATGAAGAAAACTGCAGCCATTGGGAATGTGAGACCAGGGAAGGAAACAAAGAGGACATGAGGCCTGGCTCCACTGCTTTATTGATACCAGAAGCATGTCTGTGGCATACAGACAGTACAGGAATCACAGCAGTGGAGTAACACGTCAAAGGTGAAGCAGAAAAATCTTTGTAATGTAAGTGATGGGTAACATTGAAATTTGGCCTTGCAAGTATAGACAGCCAAGAACTCTGCTGGGCTGGTCTTTGAGGTGCCCTACTTGCCTCAAGTCATGTCACCATGCTTCCCAGTGCTGCCATTTTGGCACACTTCTTCATCCTTCCACGTATAAGTGAGGGGGAAGTAGTTCTTGCTTTCCTTGTGATATGCCATCTCCTACCATGTGCTGTAGTTTTATAATATGATATGCTTTAAATATGCATATATCATAGAATCAACCAGATTGGAAAAGACCTTCAAGATCATCCAGTCCAACAATTCCCCAGCACTGCCAAGGCCACCACTAAGCCATGTCACTGAGGGCCTTGTCTACGCAGTGTGTGAACACTTGCAGGGATGGTGACTCCAGTGCTGCCCTGGGCAGCCTGTTCCAGTGCCTGAGCACCTTTTGGGGAAGGAATTGTTCCTCATCTCCAGTCTAAACCTCCCCTGGTGCAGCTTGAGGCCATTTCCTCTTGTCCTGTCACTTGTTCCTTGGGAGCAGAGACCAACCCCCACCTCTCTACAACCTCCTGTCAGGCAGTTGTAGAGAGCAGTAAGGTCCCACCCCACCTGAGCCTTCTCCAGACTAAACCTGCCAGGTCTCTCAGCCGTTCCCCATCACACTTGTGCTCCAGACCCTGCACCAGCTCCTTTGCCCTTCTCTGGCCCTGCTCCAGCACCTCAGTGTCTCTCTTGTGAGGGGCCCAGAACTGAACACAGGATTCGAGGTGCAGCCTCACCAGTGCCCAGCACAGGGGAACAGTCACTGCCCTGGCCCTGCTGCCACACTGGTGCTGATATAGTCTTTTCTCCTTTCTTGTTTCTGTTTATTTGCTTGTTCAGCTGATGTTTCTATGGTTCATGTTCAGCTTTTAGCAGGAGTACCTAGGGTGCAGCTGTAACACCTTCTTGCAGTAGACTTCTGTGAGAATAAACAGACTTGTGTCACAGAATGATTTTCTGAGCCAGTAGCACATCACACTGGGCTCATTCTTATGGCCATGCGCACAAGAAGATTGCTAACACTCCTTTCCTCTTCAGCACCCTGAGTGGGGAAGCCACATAGGCAAACACCTGCAGCTCCCCATGCTTCCACAGGAATCCAGGAGCTCATGCCAATAAGCCTGAGTTAACATGTCCTCAAGCACATCCCAAAGTCAGCCATGAATTCCTCAGCTTTTAAATTACATTTTTTAATTTATTATCTTCCAAGGTGGTTTTTTTTTTAATTCTTCATTACTTTGGGGTTGGCTATTTAATACATTGTTTGGTTAACTAATTCATGTAGCTGTTTCTAATTACTGCCTTACTGTAAAATCATCTTAATAGAAAGTTGGTTGGGTTTTGTTTGTTTGTTTTCTTTCCAGTAGAATAACAAGATATTTTATTATTCAAGCAAGGCTTACTTCCTGCTGTTTTCAATAAGATTTTTAATAAGTATGTAAATTTAAAAATTAATTTACTGCATACGTTTGGCAGCATGATTCTTGAACTGACAGAAGTTTGATAGTTTGTAAAATTATCCTCCATAAAAATCATCAGTCATAGTAAACAAAATTTATCAACGTCTGGTAATTTTACAGCTTTTTCTTCATCTTATCTTCTGTTAGGAACTCACTTAAAATTTATTATAATATCGTACATTTCTAGAACCATAATTCATTCATAGATTAATTAGATTTTAGGTTACTATCCCATCATGGTATAGGACATGAGCCAACAGTGTTTTCCAGTTGTTACAGAACCGCAGTAGAGAAACCTTGATTACTGTTCCCGTGTGGCTTAACCACCAAGACTAATCACTAATCGGATTCAAAGGACATAAAATGGAACATCCTTCATAGCATTTATTTTCTAGCTGACTTATACTGTAGGCTGTTTATTGATACAACTTGGTGTACAGAAATGAACTAAAAATTGTGAGAGGATTTATCCTTCTGCTTTAATTTGGTCCTGCAGCCTGAAATTATCTGAAATTCCCACTCAGATTCTTGTGCATGTTGTGCTTCTGTCCCTCAAAATATTCTCCCCTACAGCAAAGATAAATTGTTTGCATAAATTTAGAAAGTACATGTAAATAACTGTACCGTTACATAGGATTTGATGCAGATGAACTTACACAGAGGTTTCCATTCTGCAGTTCATGCTTTGCTTGAATCAGTACTGAAAACTGTGCAGATCATAATGTCAGCTGAAGAGGTGCAAGTGCAGTCACATAACCAGCATCATTAGTTGCATCTATCCTGTCCCAGTCTTCTCTGATTACAGAGGAACTGTCATAGTCTCATTGCCCAGAAATGTCAGAAAACAGTATGCACATAGTTCAGGCTGCAAAAGGTTTACTGGGAAGGAAGCTTGGGCTACAGCCTCCTCCTCTGCTGCCTCCAGGAGCCCCCAGTGCGGTATGCAGCATGATTGTTCATCCACATCCACACATTCATATCCAGAGTGGAAGGGAAAATTACTTCAAGCTCCTAAAATAAACTGTTTTCTTGGAGTGGGGTTTAAGATTGCTAATTCAGATTTTTTTTAGAATAAAGAAGATCTTGCTTCCAAATGTGAACATTATCACCTTTGTATTTCTGCTTGGGGAGAGCTAGGAAGAGGTGTCATTCTGATGTGTGTGCACTCTGTATGCAAAACACAGAGGTTCCCTCCATAGCAGCTAAATGCACAGTCACTCAGAGGTGGACTGATGGGTTTGGAGAGATTCTTTGTCTCTCCTCAATTTTCCTCCTCAGAGGCTAAAAATGAGGACACCATTTGCTGTGGAGCTTACTCTGATGTTTAAATTACTTCTATGAATCATCTTTAAAACTTGTAAGAAGGGACATTCTCTTTCTTTCCTCTGCAAGTCTTCCAGCAAAGATTCATACTCTTTGAATGTGCAGCCCTCTTAGTGCATACAACAAGCCAGTTTTCATAGCTCAGAGAATTGTTTCTACATGGTTTCTTCATGCTGCTGATTTGCACTTGATGCAGCTACATAACATTGCTCCTCGTGTATCATCTCCTTCTATCTTTTTGCCCTTAGGTCAGCTGATGTACCTTGGATAGTCACAGGTTAACCTGAAGTGATTCTAGTCTGGTACTCCAAAGAGAGTATTACTAGCGTGGAAAATCATTACCCACTACAAATTACCAACTGCAGTACATTCTTGAAGTGCAGTTCGGTTTTCCATCAGTGTGCTGGGTGAATGACATACAGACATTACAGGCCAGGAACTGAGACATCACTAGAGAGTGAGAGGATAAGTGTCTTCGTAATTACCAAAATAAAGAAAGCCAAAGGTGGAAGATGAAGAGGGGTAAGAACATAGCTGATACTTAGGAACAGTAGTCTGGGAATATTTGAGCCATACAGAAAATGACCCCGATTACTGCAAATGTCAGTGAGATTGCATGCTGTATGAGTATGATCCTCCATTTACTGAGTTTGAGAGAAACTTTTGCTTCAGTCAAAATGTAGGATAAAATATGTCTCTTTAAGGACTGTATTTTTTTTAGATTTAAAAAATCTTTTTTTTTCCCCTTCTTGATTCAGTTCTAAGTATGCCAATTAAAAAAAAAAAAAAGGCCTCTAAACCTCTAATCTCAGATAACATTGTAGCCCCTTTTTTATAAAGCCTCTTCTTTATTGAAATAATCAGCCATACTTCCATCAAGGTAAAGGCAACTACTTTCATTCAATAGGACAAACCTCTGTATATTTAAATGCTGCATGGTGAAATACAGTCTGATGAAGACTGAAATGGTGAAATTACTTAGCACTGCACAGTTCCAGTACCATTCAGTAACTTATCACTGGCATTGTAACCTTCAACATAATTCTGTCAATAGTACTGAACTTCAGATGGTTAAATCAAGTTCAGTAACTTTGTCAGCAGTCTTACCTTTCAGTGTTTTTTTTTTCCACTGTGATTTTTCTCGTGTCACTAGAAACAATTTTGTTATTTAACTCCCTCTACACCTAAAGTTAAAAAGATCTCTGAAAATAAGTGTATCCTATGCATGTCTTGTTCTTTTTCAGTCTGTCAAGTTCTAAAAACTGAGTATCAGCTTCCTGTCTCACCATGGACATTTCTTCCTTAATGCTTTCTGGTGAGCCTCTGACTGCAGTAAGCATTACTTGTAGTGGGTAGATTTGCTCTGTGAGAAGCAAAACTGGTGATTCTGCCAATGTGAGGTGCTGCTTTACCTTCTGGGGAAAGTACTGGTGTTTAATTTCTTTTCTTTTTAATAAATCCCCTCAACACACTTGACGGAGCACCTGCATTGTGACCATTTTCCAAGATGTTGCCACTTAGAATTGTATTTTCTTACTCCATTTTAAATAAACTTTGTCCATGCACAGTTAATGCAGTCAGTGGCCATTCTGAGGCACTATGAGAAAACAACCACATTTGCGGCATTCAGTTCATAACTGAGCTAAGTCTAAAAAGCTACATTTGCCAAACCTTGAAACTAGGGCCTGAAAATACTAGTTTATTTAATTAGGAAAACTTCTAAAAGGGTTGGTAGATACATACTCGGGTCAGACAGTGTAGTCATATCAAAAAAATGATCATATATTTTGTAAATTATAAGGATGATATTCTTGTCATTAGAATCCTGAATGTACCAAGTCATTTCATCATTTTATTAAAATTATGCTTCTGAAAGCATAAGGCTTAAATCACTAAACTATCTTTTATCTCCTAAACCACATAAGAACTCAAGGAATAGACAATGTAAGTCTCAATTGCTCAGTCACCTACTCATTAAGCAATGGCTTTGTCCAGATCTGCAGCTATGAAGCATACACAGTTCATGCTAATCAGCTTTATTTCCTCTAAGGTAATTTACTTACAATTCAGGATCCTCAGAAATGCTGTCCTTGCAATACTAAAATGTATTTGTAGATTGTTATACTCTTAAATGCAGTAGGCAGGCATTGGTTCTGTTGTCATTACTGTATTACCCGTTGTCCTGGGTTCAGCAGTAGCAGTCATTTTTCTCCTTCTTAGATAGTGCAGTGCTGTGGTTTTGACTTTCAGCCTGGGAACAGCGCTGATAACACCGATGTTTTTAGTTGCTGCTCCACAATGTTTGGTCTGACCAAGGACTTTCTGAGTCTCATGCTTTGCCAGGGAGGAGGGGAAGCCGGGAGGAAGTAGAGACAGGACAACTGACTCAAACTCGACAAAGAGGTATTCCATACCACAGCACATCATGCTCACTATACAAACTGGTGGCAGTTACCCGGAAGGGTTAGATCATGGCTTAGGTCAGGCTGGCTATCTGTTGGCAGGTGGTGAGCAGTTGTATTCTCTTCCCTTGTTATTTCTCTTATCATTATTATTATTGGTGGTAGCAGCAGTGG
>JAOEHX010024452.1:21139-33904 GCA_025448015.1 Bolborhynchus lineola | reverse complement strand
ATCAAGGGGAGCCAGCCCGCAAACGCCGTTTGCCCTTCCCGGGTACGCGGCCCACCAGCTGCCGCCGGAACCAGCACCGCGCCGGTGCTACGGGAAGGTGGCCCGACCTCCGTCCCGCACCCCGGCCCTCCCCCGGTTCGGCTGGCCGCGCTGACCCGGGCCGGCCCCTCCCGGCAGGTACCGGCCTCGCTTACCGCGGCTCTGCCTCGGCGCCTCCCCGCCGGCGAGCTGGCAGCGCTCGCTCAGGCACTGGAAAAGTAATAGCAATCCAGCGGCTAGTTTGCTTCTCTGCAGCCTCGCCATAGCACGAAGCCTACCGACACAACTCTCCGGGGTGCGCGCCGCTCGTCGTCGGTGGTGGGAAAGTCCGGGGGGGCGGAGGAAAGCAGCCCTAGCAGGCACTGAGTCGCCCTGACCTCGGACCAGCTCTCATATAGCTGGCGTCAACGACGAGCCACCGGGCTGGAGGCGCTGGATCAGGTCTGTGGGGCCGTGGAGAGGGAAGGGGCTCCGTCCCCCCAACTTGCACGGCCGCGCTGCTCTCAGTCCAGCGGCATCACCACTCGGGAAAACAAGCCCAGCCTCGCCTGCGAAGTGCCAAACTCTTCCCTCCTCGCAGTCTGCTAGTAGATTTTAGGAGAGCCACTGAGATCCTCCCTTCCTGGCTTGCCCCCACCCAACTCCCTTCCCCCGCAGGGTGAGGCAGGGTGCCTTGGGGAAGGAGCCTCCCCTCGGTACACCGCTACCGGCAAAACCCCTCCGAGGGAAACGAGCAGGGAAATCTTCCAGCCGGGGCCGGCCCCCTGGGGGGGGAGCAGGACCCAGAGGGCGGGCGGATGCGCCGCGGGAGAGGATGTGCGGCGGTGTGGAGGCAGGCGGAGACGAACAAGTTCTCCTTCTCTTTCGGGGCTGTTTCCGCGACCGGCGGTCCCAGTGCAGGGCCGAGGACACAGCCGGAGACGGCCGCTTCCCGGGCAAAAGAGGGATCCCCCGTCTACAGTGCGCGCCCGCGCTGAAGCCGCCCCCCGTTGCGGAAGGGTGGGAGGGGGGTTCCGACTAGGGCCGCGTCCCGGCCGCCCCTCGCTCAGCCCCCCGCCCCCTCCGCAGGAGCGCGGTGGGGCGCAGGCGCCGGGGCTGTACCGTCTCTCCCGGCAGCGGAGCGTTGCCACGGGCGCGCTGCGTTCCGCGGCTTGCCGCTCTGCTGCGGCGGTGAGACACACGGCGGTCCCGGGTGCCCCGCTACAGCGCGGCTCCCCCCCCGCCCCGAGCGCTGGGATCGTACAGTGCTCAGCGGGAGGCTGGGGCCGATGCTCGCCCCCTGCGCGGCCGCGGAGTGGCGTGTGCGGAGGGAAAGGGTGGCGGGCGGGAAGCGTCGCCCCGCAGGATGGAGAGAGTCCAGCCTGCTGTCTCCTGGTTAGTTAAAAGTTGCTTTGTGGAGATGTGTCTGTTTCGTGGAGTGACAACTAAAGCAATCCCCAGATCCCACTTCCCTGCTTGCTTGGCCCCCCAGTTTTCCCTGTGTTTCTGGAGAAACAGCCCCCTTTTACATTCAAGCACACACCTTATTTTATTCTTCGCAAATCGAATTGTTTACGTGCACTCATCGCTTCAGAAGTGCGAAGACTGGGGGCTGTCTTGCAAAACCTGATCTCCATGCTTAATTAAAACCACCGTGAATAATCCCATCGTCTGCGTAAACGTGTGAACAACGGCGCCCAGATAGAAGCTAGCAGAGGGCACAGCAGTCAGGCCCGGACAAGCGATAGGGGTACGGGGGACTGGTCGAAGGCTTTACCCATTCAGCAAGCCATGCTGCTGGTAATCAGTTCTGTGTAGAGTGCCATGAATACGCAGCCTCTCAACCTTTGCTACAAAATAATTAAATTAATTAGGATGACAATTAAATTAATCAAATAAACATCTACAGAATGTCAAACATAGCAAATAACTAATACTTAATCGCACAAGAACAACCATTAATGAGACTGTGTTTTCCCTTAATTTACCACTGTTTCTGAGATTAAGAATTCATCAGTTGTATTGTAATTGTCTTGTTCTTTAATCTTAGATATGCTTATGTGTAAAGCAAAACAGAACAGCTATGGTTTTAAGCAGTTTATCTGATGTATAAGCAGAAATTTTCAAAATCTTTTCAACGCATTCATAGAATCATAGAATAGTTAGAATAGAATATTGAGGTAGTATACTGGAGGTTAATACCAGTAAGCTTTATCCATTTTAGTTTATGGCAGGCCCAGGCCCTTCTAGTCCAGCCTTTTTGCATATTCCCTTAAACAAATGAACAAGCAAGCAGTTCAAGTGTTGCTAAAAAAACTAACTGCAGAAATCATTTTCAAAAAGATGATACTGAAGATCTTATGCAAAGTAAAAGCAGGAATAAAATCCTGGCCTTGATGAAATCCATGGGAATTGGAGGGGGGGGAGGGGGCTGGAGCTGTGTTATCACCCTGTATACCAGGTACCAGGTGAACTAGGCTAGATCAGACTTTTGTGCAGATGTGGTCAAGTTACTACTAAAGCTATTGCTGTTTGTTAAACAAAATGGGAGAAAACAAGTGAGCCTATAGGGATGCTGGGGAGGGACTCTTCATTAGGGACTGTAGTGAGAGGACAAGGAGTAACAAGTTCAAAATAAACAGGGGAAGTTTAGATTGGATATGAGGAAGAAATTCTTTACTGTAAGGGTGGTGAGGCACTGGAATGGGTTGCCCAGGGAAGTTGTGAATGTTCCATCCCTGGTGGTGTTTAAGGCCAGGCTGGATATAGCCTTGGGTGGCATGGTTTAGTGGGAGGTATCCCTGCCCATGGCAGGGGGGTTGGAACTAGATGATCTTTTCAAACCCTAACTATTCTATGATTCTATGATTCTAAAATGGAAGAGGAGTGTTTCTGCATTCTGTTTGAGAATACCATTATTTTCCTTGACACTTGGTTGGATTGACCAAATATCCCCAAGTTCTGCTGGAGCTGCTGAGAGGGCTATTGAGGTTTTGGCCTTTACTAGAAGGGGTTGGGAGGTAGTCTTAAATAAGGACTGCCTCTCTCTCAGCTGTTTGTCAGCAGTATTGTTACATGAGAATAAGAACAGTAAGGTCTAGAGAACTTCAGAATCTGTTTTCATCTGCTTCTGTATTTTTTATCATAAATTAACATAAAGTTATAGTAAATCTTAAAATACAAAAGACTTGAATGACTAAACATGTTAAGATAAATAATAAATCCTCCAAATACTCTATGTATAAGAAAAGTGTAAATGAGGGCAACTCAATGTTTTTTTCATTTGCTGTCTGCTTCTCAGTCTTACAGAGGTTCAGAGTTTCAGATTTATGTTTCTCATAGACATCCTATAAAAACTTTGTATACTGAAGAAAGAATTAAAATAGTCAGCTGAAGCATGCAGACGCAGATAAAAGTACCAGCAACACACTAGGTCCCGCAGTCCTAATTTGCAGTGCTCTCTGCAGTTGCATGGCAGTTTTGCAGTGTACACTGGGAGGTTAGCTCAGTCACTGTATTCAGTGCCTCTCATGCTCAACAAGAAAAATCAAATCATGCCCTCCAAGGAAGGCTGTATGCATTGTCCCTCTTGTATTAAAAAAATATAATCAGGACATAGCTATACCTTGGCATAATTGTGTGTGAAAGCCCAGGCAAAATATTTTATTGCACTTAAAAAAACCCTCAGATGAAAGCTAATAAATGAAACCTATAAGTATTAATGACATGTCACTGCTGGAGAGGCATTCATAGCAGAGAAGTATATGCATTCATTGTCATTTATAAAGCATAAGTAAAACTGAAAGAACAACTTCTTGAAAGCTGTCTGAGGTTATCAGCTGTGTTTACTTGGAACATGGTGCCTGTGATAAGTTTCCATTTCTCTTATGTGCTTTTATCTGCACCATCCTTGCACATTATCTCACCTCTCTCAGGTATGCATCTTGCAGTGGCATAAACAGCAGCGGTTCCATAGAAGTCAATGTGAATGTTTCCATTTTCACTAGCCAAGAATGCAGCCTTATATTTTTCTCTTATTTTGTAGCTCCAGCATCCCTTATTATAACATCAATCATTCAGGAAATAAGGATGGGAAGAATCTTCCTGTTCATTGTAGTCTACCGTCATACTGCTTAAAAGTGTTCGCTGTCATTCACACAATTGTTAAGATTGCCTTCTTTTTTTAATTTTTTCATTTTTGTATCAACATAGTGTTTACAGCCTACACATTTCCTGGGCTTATTGCAATCTGATTAGGGAAAGCAGAGGTTTTAGCATTTTTTTTCCCTTTGCCTTTTTTTAACATGTTGTTAGCTGTTCTGCTTTGATAGGTACAGGCACCTCTCAACCACACTGCAAACATTCAGTGCTAGACTAGAACAACAGCTGCTTTTAGATTTGAGAGTCAGGGGAGAATCTTTGCTTCCTTTGGGAAAAAGAAACTGGTAGGTAATTGCAGCATCCATGAGGGCGAGGAGAATACCTCTGTATCCTCTTCCAGGAAGAAAAAAAGTAAAACAAAGTGAGTTTTCCTGATAGTGGATTAGGGCTCAAGGTGAATAGCATTGCTATGGGCAATTTGGCTGAGACATTAGCTTTAGTATTGTCAAATCAAGGTGTTAGAGTTATGAGTTTTGAGTGCTGCCCAGCTGGCAACTGACTTTGCTAGTTCAAAGGAGGAGCACAGCATTATAATTGAATTACTAAAGTGCTATGCAAAATTCAGATAGGAAGCAGCGGTAGCTTCTTTGCTAAATGGGGAAATACAGTAACTTTCCAGAGAAGCAGAACTGCACTTTTAAACAAGCCTTTGTTTCTTCCCCTGCTCCCTTGGCTGGGAGAGCCTTGAGTCTCACCACTCAGCTTGATTTCCTGGGGCAAGTGCTGAGGTTCCCTTCCTGCCTGAATCACATCCAGTAGGCATCTGCCAGATTCCCTGTCACTCTGTTCACAGTGCTATATGCAAATTCATGGGTTTGAATAACTGTGATTAATTAGAATATGTCCATACTCTGGCTCTGAGAACTGTCTGTTTAATGCTAGTACAGCTTTGTTCCGTGAAACTTCCTGCTTATCTCTAGGACAGTGGTATGACAAAACGTGCGCTGCCTTTTGCCTATACCTAGATGTATGTTTAGGGAGAGGTTCTGTGGGGGTAAAGAGAGAGTTCAGATTCATGGAGTGGAAGTCACTTTGTGATGTGGAAACTGGAACTCAGTCTTACTATCTCACTAATGATAAAGTGGTTCACTGAGTCTGGAGAGGGGATAAATCAAAGAGAAACATTTCAGCAAGCAAAGGAGGATGAAAAACTAATAAAGTTGGAAGTTAAACAGAAAAGTTTAATCCAAACCAGTGTTGATTCTAATTTAAGCTCTGTAATGAATTTCAAAGAATTGAATAGTTTTTCAAATGGAACATCTTTTCAAAATAGGGAACCAAAAAGTTCTAGCTAAAGTTCAATTACTGGAGGTAGAGATGCTTCAAACATATTCTTTCAATGGATCTGCCTTTGTGGCACCGTTGGCACAGGCACAAGCAAAGCTGCACCAAACCATGCAGTTGCCTGCTTGTGATCAACAGCTTCGAAGATGTTACTCAGCTTCAAAAACTATGAGGCAGCAAAGCCCAAAAACAGGGCCTGGAAGTTCTAAGTCCCTCATCCCATCCTTGTAACTCCAGCAAAGTCTGTGGTTCTGACCCTTATTTGACATATGACCAGTGCAGTGATAGCTGTGGGACCCAGGAACTGAAGAAGCACCAGGAGGAATGCTTGTGACAGGGCCAAGTTTAACAGACAAGTTCATATTTCAGTAGAGCTGTGGTGACCAGGCTAAGTCAAAGCCATAGACGAACTGAAAGAGGCAATAGAAGAGAAAGCAAGCATGGAAATACAAGTGAGAAAATTTAAAAAAAAAAAAAAAAAAACCAACCAATTTTGCCAGCAGTATTTTTCTGCTGCTGTGCTGGAAATCTTGATATATACATGCACAGCACCCAAGCCTTTTATTGTGGATGGCTGCAGGGAAAATGGGATGGGCTAAGGAGAAAAATGGTGGCCAAAGGTATCCAATAGGTCTCATTCTGCCAGGGCAGTGGGCTTCCACATAGGACAGTATTCAGAATGGACACATTTCTTGGTGGGTATGTTGGTACCAGAAGTCACTGAAGCAGTCAAGTTAAACAAAGCTGGGGGAAGATTTTAAATAGAACTAAAGATTTTCAGCTAAAATTAAGCCCCCAAAAGTTTCAAACATAGCTTTTCAGTGGCCACATTTTCCAAGAAAGCAGCCTTTGTTAGGATCTGCAGAAGTGCATATACCAAGCAATTCCCCCTTTCTTACTCATCATCTGGAGCTGGTAGGAGGGCCTGACTAATTACTATGGCCGATACAGTTGTGAGTAGTTAACTTTCTTTAATTAGTAGAGACCAAAGAATAAAATCAGCTGCTGGGCACAGCAGGGGAAGGCAGACAAGGGTTAGGACTGGTGTTATAAAAAGTAATTGGGTTGGGATTAGGTTTTAGGTCAGCAAGCCTGGGCAAACTTTAATGCTAGAATGATCTTAACAAGGGCTTAGCTGAGGCAACTGACACAGGAGTAGCTGTGGCACAGACCTTCTGTAGAGGGTCAATGCCTGGTGTTAATGATGGTTATGGGGGTGGGCAAATTAGGCAGCTGCAACCAATGGCAAAAATTTGGGAGTTAAGTCTTGAGAACAGCTAGCACATTTTTGCACAGTGGTGACAGTATAGCATAACAATCTGCTGCACGTCCATCAGCTCATTGCCAATTGGCCTTTTCTCAACTTGCTTGCAGATGAAAGCACACCACGGACTCCTCTAGCAGTTTATGGCCAGGAAGACCTCTATTGCTTGGATTACCACAGCTTGGTCCATAATGAGCATCAAGACTTCAAGGTGCAGCTCATATGCAGTGTTGTTTCTTCTAACACCTGAAAAAGTAATACTGTTGAACTGACTCCCTTACAGTATAAGGACTATGCAATGCAGAATTTCATCTTCTTCCCTACCATGTAGAGAATTTAAAGGCCCAAATAAACACAGGCCACTTTGAAAGAGACTTCTAAATTCCAAAGATGATGAATTTTTAGCTTTGAAGCAGTCCTGTTTCTGGGTCCTCTTTGATCTTCGGTTGCTGTGCTCATATGACCTCTGCATGTGCTTCCTAAATGATTGGTCCATCAGAACCTCACATAGGAGCAGGATGTGAATACCCTGAAACTTGCTTCAAAACCACACCAGCAACCTGCATGCCTAGCATGGGCATTCCGTGATCCAAGATGGGCAAGGAGGGACCAGTTAAAACTCATGACAAAGGCCACAGCCTGTGCTGGCAGAGGATGCAATTTGCCAGAAGCATTCTTTTGAGCAGTGGTTCCATTGAACTGAACTATATCACCTGCAGTACAGAACTGATCTGGCTACAAAGAAATACAATTACTTAGAAGCTGTGTTGTCTCTAGATGTCACCTTAACATATTTCCCATGTTCTGATGGAGCATCTTAAAATGCATGATAAAGATTCAGCATGTAGGAATGCAAAGCAGATTTTCAAAATGCCACTGTGACTTGTGCTGATAGCAAGCTTAAAGAGGGAATATACCTTCAAAGAACAGTATAACCTAGCAAGTTTTCTTCCTTCCAGTTACTGTGTCAATACTTCCTTTCTCAGGGAAGTCTTCAAGAAGGATAAAACTTTCCAGGAGCAGTTGGAGGCTAAAGCAGATGAATATCTCTTTTATATTTTTTTCAAGCAATCCCTAGTTGGATATTACAGTTTGAAAATCTTTCTGTAGTGGTTTCTATCTCTTAGAAACACAAGAATTATTCCTACAGAGGTAGATATACCCATCTGCCAGGCAATGGCCTTGCCCCAAGCAGTAAGTCCTGCCTTCTGACAGCTTCCTTTCTGCAGTAAGGTTTCCCTGTGATTTGTCCCTGCAACAGTAGTCCAGTCTACCCTTCAACACCTTAGGCCCTATATAAACATCCAGATGTGATTCTTTGTGACTTCCATGTACACCATGGAGCCTTGCTGTGTGCCTAATGAGAAATGATAAACAGAGTCCAGTGAAGGGCAGCACTTGATGATTTTTCATGTCAAAAATCCACCCCAGCCAAGTGCTTTTCGTGAGACTTTGATCTCAAAGATTTAGCTCCCCCTGTGGAGCAAAAGCAGATGCTTGGTAAGCTGTAGCTGTAGTCCTGACAACTCTTTCAAGTGTCTAGGCAGTGGAAAGAGTTGATTACATCTTCTTTTAAACTCCACTACATCAATTCAACATGCTTAACGTGTTTACCTCAGGGTGACCCTATTTACACTACTTTGTTTCATGGTACTGCAAGCATCTTATAATACTGAAAGATGGAGGATGATAATGTGGTTTGGAGTAAAAAAAGATCCTACTCTTATTAACAGTAATAAATCTGACAGATGTGCTAGGTCACATATGATCCTTACATAGACTTTAGCATGGACCTAGGTATTAAGGAGTTTCAAAGTACACATTTACAGCTGATGTGTCTCGTGTAAGAGCTTTGAAAACATTAACACTTCCAGAAAAGCTATTTAATTAATGCTAATTGAAAAAACACATTAAATCTCAGAGGTAAGCCTGTGAAACATCCATTTACTTTGTACAACATACTGAGCAGGGGAAGAGAAGCAAAGTTGTTGTAGTCATAACTGATGAAGAGCAGTCTTAGCGTAATCTCACAAGATAAGAGACTTCAGAGATCTGAAAAGAGAAGGAAAGGGGATTCCATCTTAAGCAGCATCCTCAAAATTGATACAAATTCAGAAGGTTCTCCAGGACAAGCCAGCCATGAAAACAGGAGATGCTAACATGCCAGGTCTGCCTCACGGCAACCAAGTCGCTGGAGGAGATATGGAAGAACTTTACAGGTATCGTGTTTCAGGACACAGTAACTGGTTTTGCATATTGTAATTAAGAAGTTAAACATTTTATTTTAGGTAGAATAAAACTTTTGCTTTTCTTTTTAATCTGTTGTGGTGTTTAAAATGAGCATAGATACTTCGCTGTTTCTCCCTGTGGGAACCCAAACAGCTGGTACAGCTGACAAACCCTTCAGGTAACTGAGAACTTGGAAAAGTTTAGGAATCTCAGAAAACGTATATAGTTTAATGCCAAATTATGTCTGCATATTCCCTCCAAAAGCCAGATTTTAAAACAAAGCTCTAAGTAAATGTAAACCACTCTTACCTTTGGCAATGGCAAGCAGTTGACATCTTCAGGAAAACCATACCATGGTATGCTGTCTTATTCTTGTTACATAGTCAATTGTCCAGGCCAGAAAACAGGTTCCTGCAAAAATATCGAGGTTACTGTTGCCAAAATGGGGTCTAAAGTTTGATTCAGAACTGTTTTGTGGATTACTTTGTCAGCTTCTCTTTCTCCAAACATTATTTTTTAACAGTCTTATTTCATGTAAACAGGAAAAGCAATTTCACTGTGTTGTTTATATGGTGCCACTCAGTAAAGTCTTCTTAAATCAATAGGACTTGTCATTTTTGAAGGACTAGTTACAAAACTTCTGGATGTATTTTAATGCTTGGTTACAGTTTGTTGCATCTATTTCATTCACAGAGTGCTGGAGTCGTCAAGGAGGTTAGCAGTGTGGTCATATCACCAATTCAGATTAGATTTCTAAAAAATAAGTGAGTAGTAAAAACATACAAATTATATATATACACTCAGTAAATTTAAGGATTTTTGAGACTGACCTCTCAGTTTTATGCTTCTTCATGAAGTCTGATCTGATTTGCTGATCTGCAACTGTCAAAGTTACTCTGCTAACATCAAGAATTAGGTCCTTTTATTTCTAGTGCAGAATCAATACTGCATCTAGAAGACAGACCATGCATATGCAAACTGTAAAATAAAAGGTTTTTTAAAATAAAAATAGCATCTTAAACTGGCAGTGTTTGAATTCTATTAAAATAATAATAATTAAAAAAAGCTAAATTTTGTTCAATTTGGAAACAGCGAATTTTTAGGGACAGACGACGCATGAAAATGTTTAAATCTGTTTAACTCATGAAGTCATAATTCAGTTTCTCCTCAACTCATGCTGTTGTGTTGCCATCAAGTAGCTATTTAATCATATCAACAATGTAAATGATGCCAAAAAAAACCCCAAATGAATTCACTTATGTAAGTCTATACGGCTAATACCTTTGCACAGTGTCTGAGGATGTTATCTTTAATCTCATTAGGTGTTTTGGCAGCTCTAAATTTCCACATTATGGAATGTACCATAAAGAAGAAACTTCTCTGCTTTATGATCTATCATGCATTTCTTCCCTTATTTTGTCTTTGCACCTTCCCTTATCTATTTATTTCTTTGCTCATGAAGAATGGTGTTTTGGAGCAAGAAAGTTATAAACTGTAGACTGTGCAAACAAATCTACATCAAACATACTTTTAATGCTTACAATCTCTTTATCATTCAAGTAAATTGTTTTTTAGAGGTTTGACAGTACAGTAGTTCTGTCCAAATGTTTTTTCAAAGCACATTAACTACTTTCTTATAATTATTATAATTCTTGAGGTTTGGATATATCTGCAAAAAATTTGTGTGAGAAAGACAACAGTAGAACAGCATGTTTTTCTTCAGTATTTTGTTCAAAGCTGTTTCTCATACCAATTCATATAGCTAACAGTTTCAAAGACTGTTTCTTTCAGTCATTGAAACATAAATAAGAAGTTTTATATTCCTCATTTATCTACATTCCTTGTAAGGTCAGCTAAATTGGTCTGAATAACAATTAAATGTGCAGACCACAAGGAGCAAGGTTCTTGGCTAGCATCAGTCACATGGCACTGCAGTTTCAACACTGCTAAGGTAATTTAGCCAACTTAGACCACTGAGCGAGTGTATATACAATAATAGCAAGTTACAGTATAAAAGGATGTGCAACTGATCATTTTGTTTGTGCAAGTTCATTACAACAATTGTAGAATATTTTTACTTTCTTCTGTGGATGAACAAGGCCTTAAAGACAGGTTCTTCTCTTGGTTATATGGAAATACAGCACTGCATGCTTTATAGCCTTTTGTCTTTTTTTTAATGTTCATGTTTTCATTTGTACATTTTCTCCATGCCAGTAACTATAGTCCAAGTTTGTCAGGCTATTATTCCTGTCTGGTTTGCCTCTTCAGTTATTGACCCTCTTGGACTGAGTTCATCTGGACAGACGCATTTAAGTCTGACTCGTATTTCAGGAGTCACATGATACAAAGTAAGAAAACTAAAAGCAGTCTGTAGAAATGACACATGGAAGGATGGATGTGATGTTTTCAAGTCCCTTTCCTGCTTTTTGATAGTTGTGGTTTGGGGACAGATAGTGATTTTCAAACAGGAAGCTGTTCTAACATATTGCCTTTTCTTCTTTTCTCATCCACTAAACTGCATTTTAAAGACATTAAATCTGCCTTCATCTTCCAAGTTACAATAAAATAATAAAAAAATTAGCATTTTGCTTTCCTTTCTAAAATGGCAGCTATTTCCAAGCTTCAAAGTTGGATTTTAAAATGTTTTAGTGTATATATAGTTGTACTTTCCACTTCCTTACATAAATTTCCTTAGTTTCTACCTGCAAATCTAGAAAGCATATTTTCCCAATACAAGCATTCACAGTTTTTCTCAGTGCCTGCAAAATATGATGCAACTGTAATCAAAAAAACAGCAAAGCTCATACATGGGAAGGTAAGGGTAAACATGTTCCTTAAGATTAGTGGAAAGAGATATAGTTAAAAGTGGTCTCATTAGCCTGGTTTATCAAGGTTTTCAAGCAGCTGAGACTTCTTAGGAGAGAAAACAGAACCAGAAGTTACAGCACAAGCTTTTCATTCAGAAGAACTGCCCCCAGTGCATGCTTTATCACTGTCTTTGTGAGCCACCAGGAAACCAGATCCCTCCTGCTAAATTAAGAAAATATCCTTTCCTTACCTTACAAAGGTTTTGGGAGGGCCGCGCAGGGCAGGCTATGAGGTCTGATGCCGTGTTGGTAAGGACAGCCTTGCAATAGATGGTGCTGTTCCCACGCCTCAGAACCTGGGTGACCTGCAGGCTGTCAAGCTGCGGGTCATGTGCTGAGAATGTTTTAGTATTTTTTCCTATGATGTTCACACAAAGAGCAGGATTATTAAAACATTTCCCCCATTTTCCTCAAATAGTATTCATCTTCCCTGCTTTATTTGTTTCCATAATATTACCTCTCCCTAGAGCACCTTTCTTCTACTAAATCAGGTCATTATTCATCTGACTCTCCGCACATTGCCCTCTCTCCCTAAAGCAAGTAGAAGCAGGTCATTCATTCCATTCAGGCATGGAAAAAACATTTCAAAATGCTAGTCCTAACTGCTGTGCCTTGGAATCAGCTTCATAATTTGAATCAAATCCTTTGTTCAGAAGACAGAAGAACCAGCAAAGAGGATAATGGATTTTCCACTGCCATATCTTATCCAGAAGTTATCTAAAGGCTGCTTTGATGAGTGAGTATTGGTGGTGTAACCACTACAGCATCATTTTACTGCTAAAATATGTAAAAACCCAAAGGTATCAGGATCATAAGGAGTACTGTTAGAGAGCATCTAAGCTGGATACCAACAGTGAAGAAAACTCTGGTATCCCACCCATTATATATATCTCCCATTGATATTAAAAAAAAACAACACAACACCAACCCCCCCCCCCCCCC
>JAOEHX010024452.1:0-16391 GCA_025448015.1 Bolborhynchus lineola | reverse complement strand
TAGTTACTAAACTGTTCTTATTTCAACCTGTGGGAGTTGCATTCTTTCGATTCTCCTTCCCATCCCTCCAGGAGCAGAGGGAATTAAAAGGGGGAAGTGAGTGAACAAACTGCGTGGCTGTTTTACAGTTTAAAACCATGACAAAATTAAAATAAGCTCCTTTAAGATTTAAATTCTGAGCACATTGCTGAAGGAATTAATTTCACATGGAGCTTTTAAATATATGCAGGTAGAATATATCCAATGAAACGTCACTGTCTAATTTTTTTTCTGGACAAGGTATCTTTGGCAGTAGTGATTTTTTTTTTATTTTTTTTTTTTTAAATTTAATTATAATTGTTAAGGTTAAAAGTTTCCATTGTACAATACACCATCCCTCAACATAGCTCAGATCAAATATTTGGGGCATTTCCTTCGGGCAGTTTGCCATTGTGCTATTGGATTGGAAGTTACAGTAATTTGGCTGGTATGTCTATTAATCTGGTTTTTTCCCTTAGGTATTGAAAGCAAATATTGTTTTGTCTGCACTGCAGCTGAAGTGTTTTTGCAGTTGAAAACTTGCACATTTGCTTTCTGCTTACACAATAATCTATTTTGATACAGAGTTGTGTTGACTGCTGCACAAAGTAGCAAGTGCTATCGCCAAAAAAAAGTACAGCGTTAAGAAAATAGTAATACTTCTTTGTTAAATAGAAAAGTGTTTGTGATTTACATTGCTGACAGTATACTATATGTGTTGTGTGGATGTCAGAGAATGACAAAAGATCTTCTGATAGACAGGATCCTCCTGTAAGTCTGTTTTTGCATCCTAAATAATGTATTTACCACTTGTCCCCATTCCCATCTCTGCAAATTGTGTTTCTCCAAACAGCAACCAAGCAATTTATTTTGTTGACTACACCTCTACAAGTCACTTGAGGCTCTCTAACATCAACCCGATATGAGATGTCCCCAAAAAGAGTGAACCGGGACGTTTCTGGTATTCAGAATGAGTAAACTACACAATGCAGAGATACTTGTCATTAACATCCATGTAAACTAAGGCCTTTTTATTCAAAAAAGAAGAATCTGCTAACAAGGATACTGCTTCAGACAAGACAATTCTTTTGAATTAAATTTTTCTGAGAGTTTGAGTGTACCCAGTTAAAAACCAACCAACCAACTAAAACCCCTACATCTTTTGTGGTTCTAAAGAGGACAACACTTTCATGTGTCATATTTGTAATTATTAACATTTATAAAAATTATCCAGAATAGAAAATTCTTCATTATTTTCTTACCTTCAGACAAACAAAAGATCTATAGTCAGGTACCTGAGCGCCAGGCATGCATCCACCTTTGAGGAATGACAATGTAAAAAAGTCACTAGTGGCAGTGCTTCCTAGCCTGCCACTTTCCCAGAATTTCCAGAACTGCTTATTTTGCGCCATTCTCCATCTTTGTTGCTTTCCCCCCATGTTTTACCAGTTTTCATACTGCTGATGGTACGAAGGGTCTTTCAATGGGACTCAGTCTTCAAACATAGAATCATAGAATCATAGAATAGTTAGAGTTGGAAAGGACCTTAAGATCATCTAGTTCCAACCCCCCTGCTATAGGCAGTGACAACTCCCACTAAACCATGCCACCCAAGGCTCTATCCAACCTGGCCTTGAACACTGCCAGTGAAGGAGCATTCACAACAGAGACCTCACTTGGAGTATTGTGTGCAGTTCTGGGGTCCTCAACATAAAAAGGACATGGAACTGTTGGAACAAGTCCAGAGGAGGGACACAAGGGTCATCGAGGTGACATTAAAGCCTAAGATTTTCTTTGACTAGAAAAAAAAATGTATACTTAATATATACTTAATCCTATTAACTAGGCATAGACGGTTTATAGGCAAACATTCCCAGTCTCTGGGGCAGAGCAAAATGCTAAGGTAACCAGCAGAAATTGAAGTCATAGAAGAGCTCCAGAACCATGTCACCTGGAAGGGAAAATTAGAGTGTTGCTCATATTGCAAATTGAAACAACAAAAACTCCACAGCAAATCTTTTTCTTATTGATATGCTGTTACTTTACTTTGTGGTGTGTCAGATGGAAGAGCATTATTTGTTTGCAATGACCTCTCCCTCTCTGAGGAATGTATGCACTCAAACGTCAGTATTGACTGCACCCAGTGTCACAAGTTAGTATGGGGTAAAAGAGAAGAATGAAAATGGTTCAAATGTCTGTGATGCTATGTTTTAGGTACAGTTTCCACAACATGGCTTTGAACTGTCTCAGAACTATTTGACCTAATGATGCAAGTCTCTTCTATGAGAAATGACAATGGAACATGGATAAAGCAAAATAGAAATGATTACTTAGAACATTGAAATCAAGATGCCTGAAGTTAGGACTTTCAGTCCAAATTTTCACTGTTAAATAAGAATTTTCTAGGATGTCTGGAATTTCTTGAAGTAACAGGTCTGCTGTTCCCATCTCCTCAGTAAGATTTATAGGCAATTGAAACTCTTGAAAACCAGGTGACATTCTTCATGATAATCAATGTAGTACTGCCTGAGGACCAAGAAAGCCTTGAAGAAATTGCAATCCAATATAAGAATTAGAGACTGTATAGAGGATAAGTGTAACTTAACCAGCATGATTGAAACAAATGACACATCTGTTAAAAAATCCATTTCCCTTTCATGCAGGAGAGAGAATAAACAAATGGTTGAATGATCAGTGAAAGAAGTTAGGAAAGAAGAGCATATAAAGGCAGATATGAAGATTGAAAGGCTGAATAAAATAGAAAGACTGAAAACTTAAATAAACAACCCACTAGTACAGGAAAAGAAAATTCCAACTAAAGGTACAGACAGTTCTGTGAACGTGCAGAGGTCCAGAGATGCACATGTGTTGCTTGCATTTCCACATGACATCTAGCATATATGTATGTGTGTATAGAGATAGGTTTAATTAATTTTTGTCAGGTTAAAAAAATATAATGCAAGCTTAACTTGCAATAAAAGAACACATATGTATAACTTGATTAATTGGTAGCATGGTAAGAGAAATCAAAGCTATCTGTGTAACCTCTTAAATAAGGGATTGTATATTTTCTCATGTAAGACTATGTAAATAATATTTGCAAAGTTCTCAGCACAGGAAAGTCATGGACCTGTTGGAGTGGGTACATAGGAGAGCCAAACAAATGATCAGGGGGCTGGAACACCTCTCCTGTTTAGAAAGGCTGAAAGAGTTGGGTTTTTTCAGCCTGGAGAAGAGAAGACTCTGAGGAGATCTTACTTTCAGTCCTTAAAGGGGGCCTATTAGAAAGATTAGAACAAACTTTTTAGTAGCAAACTTGTTAGGGCCTTGTAGCGATTGGACAAGGGATAATGGTATTAAACTAAAAAGAGGTTTTAAACTAAAATAGTTTTAAACTAAAAGAGGTTAGATTAGCTATAAAGAATAATTTTTTTTACAATAAGAGCAGTGAAACACTGGCACAGGCTGCCCAGAGAGGTGGTAGATGCCCCATCCTGGGCAACATTCAAGTTCAGGTTGGATGGGGCACTGAGTGATCCTGATCTAATTGAAGATGTCCTTGTTCATTGCAGGGGGTTTGGACTAGATGAGCTTTAAAGGTCCCTTCCAACCTAGACTGTTCTATGATTCTATACTTCTTTTAATTTTGAGATAAAAAATTATATATCAGTCTGAGATCTGTGTATGGTATGTACTGGGTACCACGTATGTTTTAGTTTCATTTCCAGGGAGTTTTAAAAGGCTGTATGAGGTGTTTGTTGAGTGAGTTTAGTTGCTGTTTGTAGGAGGATGACAAGCTAAATATAAGGAGTGACCCCACGTATCCATACTTCTGGGAAACATTTTATGTAGCAACTTTCTACTGGAGATTTTTTCAAGAATTCCCACTGCTTTTTGCAAAACACAATCTTTGGTCTGAATTGTGTTGCTTTTCTTTTTTTATCTCTTCCAGTTAAATGCTTTATGAATTATCTTAGATAATTTGCAGTGAACTTAAAGAAGCAACATATTAATTTATACTTTGATTTTTGCCTGTAAATAGGAAATGGGTAACAAACACCATACAAATGTGAAAATAAAAAACTTGATCCCTAGATACTTTAGTATGCTGAATATTTACTGAGATTAACTATCTCCCTTACCTCTCACCATTCTACCTCATACATATTCCAAGATAGTTTTTTTCAAAATTGAACTGAATAGGGTTTCCCATGTATCTACTTTTTGGTAAAAATGTTAAAGTGAATTACAAAGGTATACAAACAGGAGAATGAGAGTAAATCTAAACATATCAATGCCGCCTTTCAGAACTGTCACCTGTGAGAAACATCTTAAAGATAAGGTTCACAAAGCTAGTAAAATAGGAAGGTTTTAGAGTAGTTTAAAGCAGCAGTTGAAGTATTGCTAAAAAGCACTAGCAACACTCCTATAAAAGTTAACTTTCCAACCTGAACATCCTTTGGGCACTGAATTTTCTGAATAGTGTCCAGAAAAAATGCTTGTAGACTAAGACAGCTAAACAGAAACTGACTGCAGAGTAATGCAAACATTTTTTTTCTTTTTTTTTTTTTTAATCTTCTGGATATTCTAAATTGGTATAAGAGTATGTATCCAGGAGTATATTCCTAGGAGTGTATTCCTGTTTCCTTTTGGTTTGCTTTGTGTCAGTAGCAATTCTGCATATAAGATCAGGGCAGTGCCTGAGAGTCCTACTTACCTCCTTGAGTTAATATATGTCATGGTTAGTTGTGTCATTACAATGAATACAGCCCCTTTTTACAAAAAGAAGCAAATTCTTATTAATTCCTTGGCAACACTACAGGAATCCCATTGGATACTTTAACTGCTAAGATAGCTGTAATGCACAGTTGCATTGGAGGCCAATTGTAATTCAGGGCTTATTAATGTCCACTTCTGGCTAACATGTTCATGTGAATACCAAATAGATCACTGATATTACTGCTCTTGACATAGCATGTTTCTAACATAAATATATATTAGTGCTCAGCAATCGTGTTCTAAGCCTTAGATATCAAAAATGTAATAACTGACTAAACAAATTCACATCTCATGTGTATCATGAAATACTTGTTACAGACAATGACCTGCATTAAGTGGTTGAAAATAGAAAAAAATGAGTGACTTGAAGTAGTAGGATTCAAAATTGAAGACTAAAATGAGGAACAAAATGAAAAGAGCTTTCTTTTGAAAAAAAAAAGTTTGCTCATAGTTACTTTTAAATTATTTAGTTTAGCATTCCAAACTTTCAAAACGTGCACAAAATATTAAAGCACTACATTATCACTTTTTTTATGTTCTCCATAGCTATATGCTAATCATTGTGCTGAGTATGGACTGACTTTTTCCTTCTGTTATGATCCCGAAGTCTTTGTTCTGAGAGTGATCACATAATTACACAGATTAAAAAATTCCCATGAATAATTTGTGGTCATTTCTCCCTGTTAAACCCATTTAACCCAGTTGAGCGTGTCTTTTGTGCTTGCTTCAGAGACACACATTTTCATTAGAAAAGTAGAACCCTCCCCTGTAGCTGGTAACTTTTCTGGCTTCAGCTGTTACCTTATATTTCCCTGAACTTGACTAGCTCTACTCCATAGTATAATAATTTGACTTTGTTCAGAAATAAAAGGACAAATTGACTAATTTAATGAATAAATGGTCAAAAGGAGAAATATACAGTTAAAAATTCATTGAACTGTTAGAATAGAAAATTCTTTCTAGCAGTTGGAAACAATGTTGGGAGCCATATCTTAGCCCGTGAACCAGAGGGCCAGAGGACTGCAAGAAATTCATTGTCACATCACAAGCTATTCTAGTTTAGCTACTACATCCCATTCTCACTACTTGAACACTTAGGTCTAGATTTATGTTCTTTTAGGCTCTTCTAAGCTGAAAACTATGTTGTTCTTTGTCCACATTAGGATGAGGAGGAAAAAATACAGTTTTGTAATAGAACAATAAATTTGCTGTAAATTCCTGGTGTGCTTAAGGTTATTCCCTTCCCTCACCGCTAAGATTCGTCTTGAGTATTCTCATAAAAGTAAAATGCAAATCCACCAATACTAATATGCTGTATGGGTTACCATTTCTTGGTTGTCATGTATTAAATATCCTGTAGAAAATCCCACCTATTTTTTGAGTGTGGAATATGTCCCTAAGAATGATTATTGCTGCAGATGGTGAATTGAAATCCACATATGAATATTAACTTGCTTGACATTTTTGAAGACCTGTGGTTGGTTCCTGCAGGACCATGAACATTACAGCCATCCTTCTGGTCAGCTGTACATGCTTTCCAACAGAAAAGGGCCACAGTATAAAAGCTATAGGCAATGAAATGGTAACAGTGTAGGAACAGTTGGAATGATGTCACTACATGTATTCTTAGGACTGTCTTTCCTTCTTTTGCTGCATTTTTTACTTCATTCACACACAGTGGAGAACAATTTCCTGTTCACAAGTCTTAGTAACAAACTCATATCTTGGAAAAAATAAATGACTGTTTTTAAGAACTAAGGAGAGAAGATTCCCCCTGCGTGTCGGGTGCCTAACTTCTCACATGCTACATGGAGCAATACAGCTCTTAATAGATTTTTCTACTTATGTGTTTATGAACTTTCATTTTTGTTAACTTATATATGAATTTCCTCCAAATACTACTCTCTCTCTCTCCCCACACACAAACAAAAATGAAAGACAGAAGGTTTTCACAGATGCATTACTGAATGTTATATATGCACATTTAGCTCTTTGTGTCTAATGTGCACAAACAGGGAAAGGTCTAGAAAAATATCTGTGTATAAGAAAACATTTGCATATACTGAACCCAGGACAACTTCTAAGGAGTGAATCCAGTAATCCAGTGAGAATCTTCATATCACTTATGCACATTAATGAAATGTAAAGTTAATTAAGACAATATGAATTGGATTCATATTATTAAATCTGGACATCTTCATTACACGCATCATGTCTAAACTGTATTTACAGTTGACAGAAAAAATTAGTATCTGCTAGAATTCCATTTACTTCACTCTAGGCTAGGCACTCACCTGATGACAAGATTAACTGAACCATTGCCAATTTGATGGCTACTAAGAGTGGGCATTTTTTCAGTTGTTCTGTTCATATATGGCAGTAACTCCAGTTAAGATGTAGCAGATAAAATTAAAATTCTAACTAATCCAGCTGTGTCAGGTATAGAAACATCATGAAAAAAAATCAAAAGCTGTGCCTTGGAATGGTTTGGGTTAGAAGGGACCTTAAAGATCATCTGGTTCCAACACGCCTGCCACAAGCTTTCACTCCGCCAGGTTGCTCATCCAGCCTGGCCTTTAACACTTCCATGAATGGGGCAGCCACAACTTCCATGGTCAACCTGCTACAGTGCCTCACCACCCTCGTAGTGAAGAATTCCATCCTAATATCTAATCTAAGTCTACCCTCTTTTGGTTCAAACCAGCTACCCATCATCCTATCATTACTTCCTGATAAAGAGTCCCTCCCTGTTGTTCCTATAGGCCCTTTTTTGGTACTGGAAAGCTTCTATAAAGACTCCTCTGAGCCTTCTCCAGACTGAACAAGCCCAGCTCTCTCAGCCTGTCTTCATAGAAGAGGTGCTCCAGCCCTCTGGTCATCTTCATGGCCTTCCTCTGGATGTGTTCGAACAGGTCCATATCCTTCTTGTGTTGGTGGCCCTAGAGCTGAACACAGTACTCCAGGTGGGGTCTCATGAGAGCAGAGCAGAGGGGAAAAATCACCTCCCTTGCCCTGCTGGTCACACTGCTTTTGGTGGAACCTAGTATATGGTTGGCTTTCTGGGCTGCAAGCCCTCACTGCCAGCTCATGTTGAGCTTCTCATCAACCAATATCCCCAAGGCTTTCTCCTCAGAGCTGCTCTCAATCCATTCTCCACCCAGCCTGTATTTGTCCTTGGGATTGCCCCTACCCGAATGTATGACCTTGCACTTGGCCTTCCTGAACCTCATGAGGTTTGCACAGGCTCAGCTCTCAAGCCTGTCAAGATCCCTCTGGATGGCATCCCTTGCCTCCAGCATGTTGATTTAACCACACAGCTTGGTATTGTTGGGAAAGTTGATGAGGGTGCACTCAATTTCACTCTCCATGTCACCAAAAATATGTTAAACAGCACCAGTCCCAATATTGACCCCTGAGGAACATCACTCATCACTGGTCTCCATTTGGCTATTGAGCCAAATTTCAAAATTAGATCAGTTTTATTGCTTTAATTCTGATCAGTCTGTTGATGGTTAGCCAGAGCGAGGATGAGAGAAAATCACCATCAGCAAGCACCTGGACTACATCCATAGGGATCTCAATTGTAATGGGCAGCGCACTCTAGAATATATGGAGAAAGGAGGCAGCAGCACAAAACACCTGTATTGGTGCCACACTGCAACTAACAAGCCAAGGGGAAACTCTGAGCAAGCCCTGAGCCCCTCAGTTTTGTCAAAGAGGAGGGTACACCACTACATGTTGTAGCTAATTTTTTTAAACAGAAGTGTAGCTAATTTTTTTAAACAGAAGTTAAGATCCTCTCCCCTTTCCCACATCTTCTCAAATTGCAGAATGGTGGCTAGTAGCAGATGTCAAGGCAGGTCCTGGAGCAAACTGCAAGCAAGATGACCCTTTCTAACATAAGAAAATGTCTATCTTTGTGTAAAACATTGTTGATATGTACCATAATTATGTCTTGTTTGAAATGCAGATTAGCCAAATCTCGATTACATTTTTTATGATTGTGAGATTTTGGAACTGAAACTGAGAAGGCCATATTGACCACACTGCAGGTGGTATTTGGTTCTGTTAAAAGTTTTGTCTTGTACTTTGTTTCTGCTGTTACCATGGATCATTAATGTACAAATATATTTACACTAGGTGAAGTACAGTATTGATCAACAGCATGGAGTACCCATCTTCTAGTTTATTCCCAGAAAGCTGGCCACTTGGAAACAATTTATTTTTACTACTTAGAATTTTTAATAGTAACAGCATAAACTTACGGAGGATATTTAGTCAAAGGCTATTATTAATTGAAAGCCTATATACTTTATATTTTTACATTAAAGTTTTGGCAAGAATGACTGAAAATACTGCTTTGGTTCAAATTACTGAAAAGTTTCAGAAAATTAAGTAAAAAGTATAATTTTTGTCTTAAACTTTTAAGTCTGGGGCTGTTGTTAGTCAGCTGTTAGGCAAGAGACAACAACCATACAGTGAATATAAGTAATTATTTTGCTCTTGGTAAAAATAGTAAAATATGATCAAAGTTCAGGAAGATGAAAAGTCTGAATTTTAATACTTTCTTTAAAAACATTCTATTAATTATAAAAACGGAAAATTGTTTTGGTGGAAGCCTGCCTTGTTTCAGAGATAATCCAGAAGAATCACAGTACCTTCAGGAAACAGGTAATAATAAGAAATATGATATTCTTTGAGATCTCTTACAATAGTTCTTTATAATCATATGCTTCTATTTATGAAATTAAAGTGAGTACCATTAATAGTAAAAGAAATATATTTTCCATAAGGAAGAATGTGATAAAATTCTACAATTATTAATTTAATCCTTTTCATTATTGTAAATTTTTACAGATAAATATTGTGCAACACAATGATTGGAGATATAAGAACTATAGCATAACCAGCATTTTAGTGTTTAATGAAATTCTGAAAGCAGTGCTAGTCTGTTGCAGAATAAATGAGAATTTGACTACATGTACTTGACCTTGTAGGAGTGTTTAATGTCTGTTTATAATGTGGAGATCAATCATCTCACACAGATTTATCAAAATGCCAGAGTTCAGGAGCTGGGGGCACTTGGCACTTTGCTGGATCAAGTGTATTCTGTGTCTCAATGAGTACAAGTATAATGAGCAAATTCTATGTTTCTGTTTTATTAATCTTGTTTCAGAAAGAAATCAGCATGTGTGATCCTCTTGTCACAGTTCCTTTTTTAAAACCTCCATGGTATAACTTTTAGTAATTTCCAACCAAACTCAGCACTAACACAGGTGTGTGTATGAAACACATGAAGATCCAAGCATCTTCATTAAAGCAGCAGTGGGGCAGAACGCAGCTGTACAAATCCAGAGCACAGAGGAGAAGAATCTGCAGTGTGAGTTTGTTACCTGTGCCACCAACTGGCCAACCACCCAAACACAGAGCAGCTGATCAGCACATCATGTCTCTGTGCGAGACAGTGATTGATGCTTCTTTTTCAGTTTGTAGTTAGGACACATCAGGGAGACAAGCTCAAAAGATGAGGCTGTGAAGCTCGAAGAAGGACTGAGAATACTACAGTGGATTACAGAAGAGAGGGGAAAGAGAAATAGTAGGTTTTACACTGCAGCAGAGGTACTTACTAGCATGTTGCTGTAGAGGTATGGAGAGAATCATAGACAAACATCCAAGGGGATCATGCATTGTTGGTTCTGCTGCCCATGAAGCAATATGCCAGTAAGATAAGAAAACCTAAATCAAAAATAGTTCTGAGAGCTATGGACTACTGATGTGCTATTAAGAAAGAGTGCAAAAAAACCCCAAACTAAACCCCAAACAAGCAGTCCCCTGCATGATGGAATGAACCCAGGCTTCAGTGTGGTTTTCAGTCTGGAGTCTCAAAAGTCTAATTTCAGCATTCCTTGAAGGTACTGCCTACTATCCGGATGTCTGGTTTTATGAAATTTGTAGGATTTTAGTAACTTTGCAACTTGCCAATGGGTTTAAAATCAATCAGGCTCTAAAAATACAGTGAGGGAGCAAAACACAAGCACAGCAGGAGCACTTAAGGCTTCAAGCTAAAAATGACCACCATATAATTCAAGTGGGCATTATGGAAGACGACATATTGTCAGGTTACTTAAAGTGCAAACACAAGCTATTCCTGGTATCGCAGAGGATGACACCCTGTATCAGGAGGAAATCCAGAATCACCACCCCCAAAATCTTTCTTATTTAGGCATAGGAAAGGGACGACACAAATTTCAGCTCTGTGGGAGGCCAAGCTATTCAGCAAAAAAAACGTTTTCTGAACATGCTAATTTCCACCCTCTGTCAACCACTAAGCTAATCAATAGTGCTGTGGTAAGCACTGTAGAGCTGACCAGAAGGGAATTTGGTCAGATACGGCTATCAAGGTTAATAATGAACATATTTTTTAAAACTAAGTATACATGCCAGTATGTCACATTGATGAATCACATGCTGATTTGCCATGCAAATGCATGATTCATAACCATCTTTGATTTAGCTCAATATGTTTCTAATTAAGCAAAGACTTTTCTTTTGCTTCTGCCCATTGAAACACTAAAATGGTCATTTAAAATCCGTTTCCAGTGCAAAGCTGCAGAAATATTTAACCCATACTTTCTCAAATAATAGACATACAATTATGATTCCCAAACCTCAGGATTCTGGATTTGATTAAATATTTTATTAATATACTGGAATTTGAACTGAATAAATGTAAAATGAATTCATAGTTATAGTTACCAAGCTCTTTCTGCACCAACAGAAATGACAGAAGTCTCTCTCTATATATTTATGTTTTACATATGTATGGATTCCATTTTTAATATAGCTACTTTCTGAACATAATTATTTTAATGAAAGAGTTATTCTGTGAAGAGTTATTGATTCTTATTACAAACACTATAATATCATGACATTTCAGATTTTAGAACAAATTTTCAGGCAAAGAGTTACAAGCAACACTGATCCTGTTTTATGTCTGTTTTCAAGGAACTGCATAACTTCTCCATGTCTTCTGATGCTTCACCATAGAGAGGATTTGGAAAAGAATTAGCGTTCACATCTCCATTAAATGGACGCTAAAAGGAAAAATATAGAATGAAATTTAAAAACTAAGTCATTCCATTCATTTGTTAGAATGGACATATGAATGGCTGTAGATTCATTACAGAAATAGCATATGATGTTAAATTCAAAGAAAGCTAGAAAATCTCTAAACCTTTTAGACCAGATTCTCAGCTGATAAATATTAGCATGGCTCCACTGAATCCTTTACTTGCCACATATACCTGATAAGTCATTTAAACCTTCTTCTGCATTTGTTCCTACTTGTCTCCAAAGCTCTTTCTCTATTACATTTACAGTAGTAGTTGGAGAGAATCTGTGCACAATGGTGTGATTGCAGTGGGTCACTTATTTTGGTACATGGTATTGTATATATAAATGACTAGTTCTAATTTTCTTGAATGAGGAATGTATAAGAAAAGGGATACAATGAACTCTTCATGTAAGGACTTCTGTAGTTTGAAACATTCTTCAGCATCTGCCTTACTGGAAAGTGTTGAACTACTGTATAGTGTAGCAAGTAGCTGCAATAAGCAGCATTAATGAAATTACTTTTATGAAGTCCTTGTCAGCCAATCCAACCCTGGTCAACTTTCTCAGATTTCCAGAGGTGCTAACATTATGAGTAGCAATATACCATTGACTTTAAGTGCCTTTTTACCTTTTGCTCTGCAAATTAATTTCATTTAATAGTCCAACACATATCCTGCTTTAGAAGATACATATGTTATTACATACCTCATGCCATGGAGAAACACTGATTTGAACAGCGGGTGAGGTGGCATTCCCAGGAGACTATAAAAAGAAAAAAAAAAAACAAACTGCTTTAGAATATTCTTAGTGAGCTGCAAATAATATTATGAAAATATCCTTCCATGTGGCTGTCTGAGTAACACACTCTGGATTCAAAACTATGAGGCAATACTACAGGCAAGTGTGAGGCAATGTTAAGCTTACATGGTTTCACTATTCGGAAAGGTCTGGGTAGAGTTATCCTTTCTTTTAAAAACTTATAGATGTCCACAATTGAGTAACCTGTGAAAACTCAGCTGAAGAGCTGTTTGTGTTTTACCTTTTCGTTTGACTGGTGATGCACCATTCAGATTTAAGGCTAATCAGATTCAGTAAAAGCTCATAACTCTTGTTTTCCCTTTTAAAGGAAGAATTAGTGAAAACACATATTTTCCCGATCTTAATGGAAATAGAGGAAAATCTGGTATCGCACTGGACTTCAGTCACAATGCCTGGGGCTGTCTTCTGTGGCAGTGTCTCTCCTGACACTGTGCTTCTGTTTTTCAAGTTGCTTTTAAATGAAGCCTGTCAGGAATCTATTTCAATTAAAATAAAAATGTCCTGAAAAATTGGACATGATTGTGATGGGAATGTTTCCAACTTGGAGCTCTCACAGACCCCAACCTGTAAGTAAATCAATTTGATCTAATGTCTCTAAAATCAGGTGTAAGGAACTTTTTATAGAAAGTAAATGGCATGTCATAGTTAATCCTATTCAAAGCTGCAGTAGAATCTTATATTACTGACTGTCGAAAGGACAAGGAAGTTTTATTTTCTGTTTTAAATAAAGCCTAGTCCTTTCAATGTTAATAAGAGTAGTATCAAAACAGGGCAGGGAGGGTGCTTTAAATATTTTTACTTTTTTTTTCTCCTTTTAACTCCAAGGTGATTTGTCTGTGTTATTTTCAATGATTAATCAGATAACAGAGATAGCTGCAATGGCATTAGGGAAATGTGTAACAGAGCGTTTCTTTAGTGTCAAGGTGAATTTTATAGTGATGCACATTTAAGGTATTGGGAAGTATTCTAAACTATTTCATTAACGTTAAGTGTATGTGCAAAAGCAACTTGAGTACTGAATCACACATTTTGTGTTTTTTGGTTGTGGTGCTGTTTTTTTGGGTTGGGTTTTCTTTTTCTGAGCTTCTTCTTCTATATGTCTGGCTGAATATTTCATCCAGATTACTTTTTTCTTTTTCTGATTTAGAAGCCCACAGTCAGTATTAGTTACAAGTATGAAGATGTTCTCAAAACTGAACTGATTACAAATCTGCCTATGTTTTGAAAATGCACTGGAACTAATCTGAGTGCTGCAGCAGTTTTTACTTCTTACTTCTTTCAGTAGCATTCAGTGAGGGAATACACAGTTTGTTTTAATGGAAAAATTATCTGAGAACTACAGCCTCTCATTTTTCTGAATGCATAAAGCAGCTTTTGCTACTTACCTTTACTTTCCCAGATGAACTAAGGCCTTCATACAATGGGTTGGCAAATGAAGCATTAGTGGTTTCCTTCAGTTTCCTTGAAAAGTCAAGTAAACAACAAAACCACCCACAATATCACACAGATTGTCAAAGAACCAAACAGTTTCAGGTTGAAAAGTCTTAAGTCAAAAAATATACATGGCTAAATACATCTCTGACTGAGCTCTGTTGAAATGAGTGCAATTAAACTGATGTTCTGAGTAAGTCATGTGCAGGTTAAAATAATCACTTTTCATTTGTTGCTGCTAAACATATACATGCTTTTGGATATGCATGGATTTGTTGTTCATCAATGAGAACCACAGGTGAGATATACTGCATGATTTCTTCTGCAAAGAACTGAAACTGGAATGGTTGCTTAGGAGGAAGGCACAGGTATGCTACAGAACACCTTATGAGCTAAATCAGTGCAAGAACCTACTTTTGGGATTTAGACTAAGACCAACATTGAAATCTTCCAGAAAAGTCTGCCAGAAAGTAATTCCTTCTATTGCCAGTCTCATAATTCAGTTTGATTACCTGGCACAGCAATGTGGAGATCTAAATATTTGAACCTGTTAATTTGTTCAGTTGATCTTAATCTTAACTGTAATAAGCCATGATATTCTGATGCTTTGAGTTAGTTTAGTAAAGCTCTAATACATTAGGTTGTTTATACACCTCCAAAGTGTGTACTCACATACTAATCCTTCTGAATGAAGTACATAAAATATACACAGAATTGATTTATTTACTCTAAAAGCACACCATGACTCAAGAAACCTGAAGCTCACAAAACCTGAGGCCAGAAGCAAACTCAGACATGAAGTCTACAAGGAACATGGCTCTGCTTCTAAACTAGTGCCCAGAGGGCCAGATTGGTATGCTTTAATTTTGGTGTGTCCTTTAGATATTGCAAACCAGCTGTATGTCTTAATATGGCCATTAAGCATGATACAGAATTAAGCACATCTATTCTGTTTACAGTGAAGATACTTCCAAAGGGCGACACAAGTCACACAATTCACTGTGACAATAAGAAATTATAAGGCAAGGGTCTGATTCTCTCACATTCTGCTCTCCCCCACTGAACTTGAGCAATTTGTGCAAGACATATATGTTGCTTATTTGGACAAGAACACACTTAGTACTTAGGTCTGTCCTGAGGGCAGGAAGGATACTGAGCACAGATCTCCAGCTTCCTCTGCAAAGAGGATAACTAACCAGCAGGATACTGTGCCAAACTGTGGGCACCAAATAGTGATTTTGGTTGACTTCTTCAATAGTGTCTGTGGTTGCTATGTTTAGTGCTGAAACTGGTCCTTTCTATGTGTGTGAGGTTTTGTCAAGCATGAAAATTGCTCAGGTTCAGCATATTTCAGGTGTCCCTCCACTTTAGGTCTGAATCATGAAAGAACATACATAGTTGGCCACCTAATCTTAGGATTAATAACCATATCATAGGATATGGGCACTGGTTGAATTTATGCTATCCAGATTTAGGTGGTGAATGTGCTTTCTTAAGTTTTTTTCCTGTTCATAGTAATCTTTTTTTGACAAAGCAGGGCTTCGGAAGTCACCTTGAACATATTACTTTACATGTAACATATATGTTACACTTATATGCACATAGATGCGATACCAATAACTATCTTTAAAAATTACTGAAATATTTTTAAATGACTTAGAAGTCATCAAAGAATAAACAAGTGAAAATTTAATTGCATTTACACAAGAGCTGTAATCCATCAGTTGGATGAGGTGGTAATTGCTTGGGAACTGAGGACATATTACCATTACTTTACGTGTTGTGCATTCATCTTTACATACATGTAAAGGCAACACATTCAGTCTTTAGGTAATTAGAAATGTGAATCTTTCCTTGTTAGAGTGAAACAATAGTATGTCCACTCCAGTACTCTGTCACCAATACAGATACTGCTAAGGAAAACGTTAAAGTGCAGTGTCAGTCAGTGAGGTGAGTGTTGCCATCTGGTCATCAATTTACACCCAAATTTTAAACTGCTTGATCGAGCAGTTTAACTAAATGTATTGCAGTGGCTTGAGTTAAGCTCATTCTTGCACTGCTTGCTCTTACTTGATGTAAGTGAAACATTGCTCTGATAGAAAATTATAGCTCATTGCTAGAGTAAAGAGCAATATGCCTGTCAAAGGTCTCAATATAGGGAGAAAGTTATATATGTGTTACTACTGTACAGTAAGGGCAGTGTTAGTTCATCACTCACAAGAATTATGGTC
>JAOEHX010024451.1:0-20468 GCA_025448015.1 Bolborhynchus lineola | reverse complement strand
GTGAGTGAACAAACTGCTTGTTTTACGGCTGAAACCACTACAGGTCTTTTAGGAGGGGGAAGTGAATGAACAAACTGTGTGGCTGATTTACAGCTTAAACCACGACACTCTACCACTCCTCACTTCCACCAGACTGGCACTATCTGCTCTCTTCAGTCAGTTCAAATCCAGTGTAAGGCTGATGTAAGCTGTATGTTGTGTGAGCTGGCTTTGGCAGAATTTGGCAATTTGGCATGTCATCTGTATAGCCACGTTCAAACAAGACTAAGCTTGTGTACTTCTTTGTTAGCACTAAGATCTAACACTGGTTGACATGTAGAAAGGAGAAAAGCCTTGGGACTAGGTGCATTCAGAGTGATCTCTGCTTCTTGCATTGTCTTATCAAACCCTTCTTACTCTTCTGCACAGAACTGCTATCCATGTAAGATTATTTATCTTTTGGGAAATGATTCTTCTTTTGCATTGCACACTTCTGATGTCACATAGTAGAGACATGAGCTCAGCTGTCCACTTCTTCTGTGATGCAATTGATTTAAGAGAAAATAAAACTGTGCTTGTCAGTAAGCCATTGCTGTCTGACACATAGATATGTTTAAATGATGTATAGTGGAGCATAAGTAACACCTAAAGGCTTTCATCTGAGATGAAAGATGTACAGGTTTTGGTTCAGAAACTTGTTCAAGTACACAAACATGCAAAAGGCTTTTTTGCTGGTTTTCCATTGCTCTGTTTGTTATAAGTTATTAACAAATGCTAAGATGTGCTGGGGACTTCTCATAACAGTGATGCAAACTTCTGTCCTTTGCATATTAATGTATAGGCATTTATTTGCTAATATAATGCATTTTTAGTCCAATATTTATTTAATAAGTGTTATATTTGTCAATAACACATACCTAAAATACTAATAAAGATAAATCAGTGTAATCACAGAGTCATGAATTAAAGGAGTCGTAAAGGAGTCATGAATTCCAAATAAGAGTTATGATAGCAAATCAAGAGCAAGGTCTGAAGACCTTGGGTTGTAGTTGGAGGTGATATACTACCTCAGATGCATTTGTGAGGAGTAGGACCTTAAACTGGGCAGCAGATTATTAAAATTAATAATGCTCTATGTTCTGGTTTTTGTGACCTGCCCATGGTTGCCTATTGGCTCACTGGCAAAACAAAGAGCAAAGCTGAGTCTAAGCTATGTATTTTAAACTCTTACACTAACATATCACTGCATAATTTGAGGTGAAATATAGCAAACATTAGGTCAGTGCATGAAGTCACTACCAGCTACCCAAGTAGTCAGAGATCTTTCAGAGCACATGTGAGAGGTGCTCCTTTAAATCTGTTAGTTATGCTTTAATTTCCTGAGCATAGGTATGTCTGTGCCTGTTGCTTCACTGTGTGAAGTTATATTTAGCATGAGAATTTTTCGGTGTCAGAGACATGCTAAATCACTTTCTTTCAAATTTACAAGATGTAAAGGGGCAGCCTAAGATTCTCACTTTTGATTTAATAGGGGCCAAGGGCTCATTTTATAGAGCCAAGTGGTAATAGCTTTTCTTTCACTAAATCGTTTCTCTTCTGCAATCAGAATTTGGAGATTTGTATTTTCTAGTTACATTTAGAGAAGAACATCATAGGAACCTGTTTCATAATTTAATGTTGCATTTTGAAGTTTAATCTGACATTACCACAAAAAGCTCTTATTTTATATCTTTGTGCTCTTCACTCCAAAAGTTATTATATGAAAATGATCTCATCTTTACTTATGGCAATTTCTCTAATATGCATTAAAAAATCTGCAAACTGATGCAAACTAGTAAAGAAAAAGACAACCACCAGCCCAACCAATCTTTTTATCTGAAAAGCTGTTCAGGCTATCATGATTTCAGCATAACAGTCTAATTCTAAAAATGATGTTTCAAGGTCATTTTCCAAAAAGCTTAGGTTCTGGATGGGCTTCAAAAAACCAAAAAAGACAGATGAAGACTGTTTTCCCTTTATACATATTCACTGAGCTTATAGAGTTAAATAATTAATAATGGCTAACTGCTATGCAGTGTAATATGAACTACATCAGTGTTTTTCATTTTCATTATATTTTAATATCCTATACAGCTTCTTTCTTTGCTCTTCTCACTCTGCCTAGTTAAGAAATTTGAATAGGCTTGATGAAAAGTATGTTTTTGCTAATTTGCGACACAAATATTTTAAAATCTTCACAGTAAGTTTTGGTAGCTCTTGCAGTTTTCCTGAAAATTAGACACATCTTTTTAAACAATGCATTAGCACTTCTTCCTAACAGTTTGTGGTAGAAGAGCAAGGTATTAACAGTCCTTTTTACTGACCTGCTGTAGCATAATACAGGGAGGCAATCAGCTCTGCCTATGTGTGGTGTTAACAAGGAAATTAATGTTTTCACTTAGTTCCAGGTAAAGATGAGGGAACTTCACACCTTGTTCTTGCTTGTATAGCTCAACATGAAATTTACATTTTCCTAAGAAAAGCATAGTGATGACATATCAGATATTTTGGACTGAATTTTGAACTCCACACATGTCAAGACGCATTGAAACCTTGGCTGATTCACCAAGCCAAAGTGCGTGTGAGTTTGCCAAGGAGATGAATGTAACTTTAAAGATTATTCTGACTAGTTCTCTCTAATACTCTACTATCATTAAATAGGCTCCAACAAAGAACAAATTCAACTTTCTTCTTTTCACTATTCATTACATTTGGAAGTAAAATACATAAGATGAGTCGTGGATAAACCGAAGAAATGCATAGCATGGTGTGGTGAGTAGGAAGCATCCCGCAAAGCTCCACTGATATGCTGGTTCTTGGGGAAAGAGAAATACTGGTTTTAAAATCAGTGATGCTCTCTTCAGTGTTTGTTGAAGAGAGTAGATGGTCTCACATTTGTCGTGACTTCATCTAAGAGCATAGTATAGGCTTCTAACAGTGTGAATTGTCACTCAATTCTCAATGCTCAAAGTTATTCACAACAGGATCCCAGTTCAGGACCAGATGCAGGAAGAACTTTATCTCCTGCAGTTGCTTTCAGCATATGACTGTGTTCTATCCTCATTTGTTTTCTATCTTCCTGTTGTATGTGGAAGTTAATGGAGGAAGTTCTGGTGAAAACTGAAGCATCAGGTGCCATTATGTGTGCATGATCTTAACTCTCCTGAATCAAGGTAATACCCTGAAATTGAATAAATTAAATTATATTTTGACACGGACAAATATGTAAGGATATTAGATGAAGATAGCAGTTTCCTTTAAATTGCTCTTTTAATCTGCATATTTTCTGATGTGCTTTAATGTATTTCATTGATTTATGTTCAGATGTAGAGAAATCCAAGATTAGCTGCATTGAAAGATGTATCCTGATCTATGATGTAAGCATTTACATTGTAATAATCCAGTGATTTATCCAAAAAGTAAAGTAGCAGATGATAACCTTGATTTCTGGTAAGACAAGGCAATGAAATTTTCATTTCAAAATTTTAAATGATTAAAAAATCATTCAAAAATGGATATGATAATGAGCTGTTAAAATATTATCTTGAAATCTCCTTTTCCTTTTCATCCCAGTCATTTACAAAATCATAAATTACAAAGCTACGTAATGTATTTCCAGTTACAGGTTCTAAGACAGAATGTGACTGTTCAGTGCACAAGACATCAATGCTTCTGAAATCAGTATTTTTTATGCATAACACTTATATGTGCTGAAAGTCAGAAGAAGGTTTCTGGATCTCGTCAGAAAAATATGGGTAGATTTTTGGAAGGAATGTGGTTCTCTGGCTACATGATACTCGCTCAAAGTCAGCTGGAGTTTGTAAAACTTCTGTAAGCATGGTTGGAGTCTTATGAACCCATAAAACTCCAAACCTGAGGCTCAGCTTCAGAGTGCTTGACATACTTCAGACATTTCTGCTTAATTGTTTTGGAAGAACACATCAACATTTCTGTTCCTTACTGACCAAAATTCTTAGGACAGAGTATTTCTCCACACATCGAATATTTGCCAAAGCTGCTTATTTTTGTCCTGCAGAGAATACAGTTTAGGAGACAAGATGACATTGGTATGAACAGATTGGAAGGTAGCCAGCTGTCTTTCTACAACCTGTTCTCAGTCTGCAGAATAACTGGAACATTTGCAGGCAGGCAGTGCATTGGCATTTACTTTGAACCGTTTAATAGGAGTGGAATTGAGCAACTATTCACCTCACAAAAACACAGGTAGCTAGAGAAGACAAAATGCTAAAGACTGTTTCTACTTTTAGCTCTTTAACTCCTTTGTCAGCCCATCTCCACTGGCACAAAGTTTACTGTGCAGTAAGCTACCTGTGCAGATAAGTCCGAAATTCCCTCCATGTGCAAAGGTCATTTTCATACGTCTGTTAAAGTGGCAGGAATGTTACTATCTGAGGTCACCTCAGACAAATACTATGCTGCCTATCTCATATCAGAAATGAATGCTTCTCTGTTCACAATACATTATGAACCAGAGAAAAGGATTTTATTATAGACACATGTTGGCTTGTGTGCAGTTAAGAAGTTAACTAACACATTATTATTGTTTGTTACTATAAATGTTGCTCCTGGCTCAAGTATGTCTTACTAATTTCTCCAGAGAAATTAGTATGTTATACCTTTTCCTTGATGTTGCTAGCAGCATACAAGTTTTACTGTTCTGTCTGTCTGCTGCAATATTCTCAGGACTAAAGCATCAATTCAAGAGCCACATACATTTTTTAATCTCTGTACAATATCTCTTTTAATAGTTCCAACAATAAACTTCAAAGTAATCTTTGGCAAGTGTTCTTACCATTGATTAGCATGAACATTTTTATTTTTAAGTTAATTTGGATTCATGGGACTCCTACCAATGGGGGAAAAAAAAGAGGCTGAACCAATTTCTGCTTTATTGAAGTTTAAAATTTATCTCAACAGAGAATCAAACTTAGATAGATAAGTTCATATGTATAGGAAATTATTTATAACCTCTATTTTAGGCATCTAGCCTAGGTGTTCTGAGTCACTGCCTCTGTAGATTGCTTACCTCTGTCCCTTGAGAGAGAAAAGTTATTTTTTCACTATGCCTGAGGTAAGTAGGGAAGCATCTATCTTCTTTTGGATATTTGGTTCAGTGAAGGCAGCACCGTACTAAAAATTGGGCTTCCAGTGGAAAATTTCATAAGTATTTCATTATAGAGAGTTTTTTATCAACATTATTGATAATACTTAAAACAAATCATAGATGGATTTACAAAGCTTTGTGGTGTGTAACTGGTTTTGATATTGCATATTCACAAGAATGACTGATGCTGATGTTTTACTGTTTTGTTTGATGTATTCAGTGAAAAGGGATTTAAGAATATACAAGTTGGGAAATTTCCCTCGATTTCATAGTTCACCTATAATTTACATACCAGTGCAATGCTACCTTTTTGCTCTCTGTTGTGTCTAGTTCACAGATATAGGGGTAACAAATGTTAATAGTGTCATTACTGCCTGTTAACGTAGCTCATTAATGTGTTCTAGAAGTCATTAAGTTTGCAGAGAAATATTGATTGCTATGGTAACAAAGGCTGCAAGTTAAAAATAAATAAATGAAGAAATGTCTCCAGGATTGATCTGTGCACTGCATATGCATTTAGTTCTTATCATCATTGTACTCTGTTCATAAGACTACTTGCTTTTTGTACAAATTCTAATGGAGTAATCAAAGTGCATTGTATTCAATTCTCATTTGATATTTTTGGCTTTTATCATTGTACTGCCATTATATGAAGACATTCCCTGTGACCAGAAACTTGTAGTAAGATGGGGAAGTGACTTTTGTTTATCAATGGCATACCTACGAGTCCTGGCCATAATTATTGTAGTTTGTGAGGCCTGTTTCATAGTTATTACATATTTCTAAGTGTTTTAAAGAGCAGGCATTTATAGCTATTTTTTGGTGTAAATAGGGTTAAGTCATTTTATTCTTTAACTACACTGAGTTAGTATACAAATTAAGTACACAGTGACTATGTTTTCATTTCAGTATTCAAGTGACCATGCTCAGCTGATTGTCAAGAACATGGGCATTCTCCGACTTTTCTCAGGCTTTCATCAGTTGTGAATACAAAACAGGTCTCTGCAGACTTAGAGATTGGCTTTTATTCTACCTCAACAGCGCTGTGTGTCTGACTTGTCTCTTCTGGTTCTACCACACTCACCAGTGATACTGGATCCCTAAAATATATATGAAATGTTTAGGGTAGGGGTTCTAAGTTATTTGATCACATTTCATTACCACATTATTTTGATATAGGGACTTTAAAGACTGAAAAATTGCTTCTTAATTTCTGCATTGTTTTTCTTTCCTGGTAATCCTCAGGTCAGGGGTCTTAAAGTGTGTTTGCAGATTTTCCAGGTTAAGTGGACTGCGACTGAGAAGTGTCTTTCTGTGCAGATATAAGTTCTCCTTATTGTCTTCAAGACATGGTTTTATTAATTATATGATGTTAGAAATTTCCCTGAAAACTTAATTTTCATTTGTATGCTGAGTTAAAACTTGCCAAATGCTTGGTCCAAAATACAATCTAAAATTCAGCAGCATTTTACTTGAGCTAGTATGGCCTACCAGGAATGCTCAAAAAAAGTTTGACTTTGCTCATACCATCCTGTATATTTGTTATGATTTATGAAGGGATCTATGTTGTTCTGTCTCAGTGACTTGTTATGTTCGATGTTTACCACTCCCATAGTCTTTGGTTCAGTTTGATTCCTTCCCCACAATCAATTTATAAAAAAATATTAAATAGCCAGGGACCAACAACTCTGCTCTGTGGCAATGCCTTGGAAATACAGCCGCAGTGCAGTAGTTTCCAGTGATATCAACAAGACCCATCTTTGACTGTCTTTAATCTACTTAATGTATGCAATTCTGATTTTGTGTTCTAGTTTACTAATCATAATATTGTGTAGTGTGCAGTTAATTGTGCCTTACAGAGATCTAAGTATATTGTATAATGCTATTAACCTTTCTCAATCAAAAATATCATCTCATAAAAATATTGACTTAGACTGAGATCTATTATATATAAGAGCATTTAGGTTAGTGCTTCATTGTACTACAGTCTTCTAATTGAGTTCTCTATCAGTGATTCCATTATTTTTTTGAGATCAACACAGAATGATAAAGTCTCTAATTACTTCAGGTATTGCCCCACTTACCTTTTTCTAAGTCTTGGCAGAAGGTCATTTCCTTAGCTTGGTCCTCTGCAAATTAACATTAGGCATTGGAAATGAGCCTTTGGTCTTACTGAAAATCCACATCAACAGTTCACATGTCTCATATACCAGTTCTTTTCTAGCTGTTCATTGAGAGTTATCTTTATTTGCTGCACTAAAACTTTAATGAATTAAATGAATTTAAAATAGAATCTAATATCTTGTTTTGCTACTGCCAGAATGGGTTCATCATAACCACTATAAATACAATTAAATATTTTGCAAGCAAAACACATAGTAGAAATATTTACTGATAATCACTGTCTCTGTCATTAACACTTCCCCCTTGCTTATCGACCAGTGTTCCAAAGCATTTGCTAAGATACTGATCATTTTTACTGTAATAGAGTCTTACTTTGTCATTAACTGTGCTGGTCACAGATTTTTCTTATGACTTTCAACCTCCCTCATTAGTGGTTGTGCTTCCTACTGCCTAATTCATATTCATTGCTATTACGATCCCATTTTCTAAATGACATTTTTCAAGAGTTTTGTTTGTTTTCCCATGTTTCATCTGGCTTCCTAATTAATGTCACTTCTTGTTCTGACCATAGTTTTGGAAATCCTGTGGCCTCTAGGGAAATGTTTCAAATCACAATCCTTCTGCCCCTCCTTTTTTTTTGTCATTTTTATAATTATTTTTCACAGAAGATCAAACTTATGTTTGTTTCCATTTTTCTTAATATCAGTATTTGAAAGCACCAAATCAGGTTATTGATATGGACCGCATTGCTTTTGTACACAATGGGTATAATGAAGCCATGAACTGTACTCAAGCAACTGCTTTTTACTTCAGGAGTCAATTACTGTTCCTGACAATATGACGTAAATTTTAGATTTTATTTTTTTTTTTATTTTATTTTTTTCTGAGTTGGAGACAATGATTTTTGAGCCAGGAAAATGTCATCCTTATTTTGTGTATTCTCTGGTGGCTGTAACACTGGCAGCATGAGACTTCCCTTCTGACTTGTGCCCTTCTGATAATTTAACAGCCCACCCAGACAGGTACTGAAGAAGCTGCAAGTGATATTCTTATATGAGCAATTTGAGTATTACCCTGTCATGGGTGTTTCTGTTTAAACCTTTGAAGATACCAGTATCCCCAAAAGAACATATTAAAACTTTTGGATGGAGGATGAGTGGGACTTCAGAGGGATGTAAGGAGGTCAGGGTTCTGTCTCCCTCTCTTATGGCTTACGGATTCAATTTGGTTTAGCTCTTCCCTCTCTCTGAAGAAAATTATGTAAGAGAACTGTGGTTCACTCTGGATTTTGGACATTGTGATAAGAATGTTTATGTTCTTGAATCCAATATTCTGAGAATAACCAGGAGCTATTTCTGCTATAAGCCATGTTTTTGTGAATCAGGGTTTTAAAGTTCCATCAAGTTCTTTCTTTCTACCATGTATTATTTTGAAACCAGTGAGGTTTTTTTATGTGCTTAAATAAATTGTTTCCCTCTTTCTTGAAGTTCAATACAATCCCATGTAGTTCAAGCATCTCCACAGCAGCTGTTGTTGTTGTAACTACTTATGGGAAATTTGAATGTAAACTAAAACCTCAGATTAGATAAGTGACTTTTTATTGCACTAGATACAGAAATACTCACTAGATAGCTATTTGGCTCGAGAAGCTTTTCAACAGCAGTGCTCCTAAGCACTATTCTACTGAAAAGCAGAATACTGCGGTTCGATTAGTAATGATCGTACCAAAAGATATATTGACCCACTTCCACTCACAATCCATCAGTCTCTACAGCGAGGCGAATCTAGCAATATCAGTAATACTTCCAGCTGAAAATCTTTGGTATCAAGCTATACAGGCTATGCATTAATGTTTTAGGAATTGTTCTAATGTAGCTCTGTATTTCTCTTTGCCAGCAACTGGCTGCTGTACTACTAAAGTACAATTATTCATTGCAGTGGAAATTACTTCTGATACTGCCCAATCCCAAAATTTTCTCTCTTCCTCAGTTTATTCAGTTTATGAAACATCTCTTTATTCCTGAGTTTTTGCAGGAACAAATGTTCTTGAGCTGTTTATGACTGTTATCTTTAGTTGTAATTTTGAATTTTATGTATTTAATTTTTTACTTTGTCCAACAGCCTGCACAGCTTTTTCAAATCTGGATTAAGTAAAATCAGTTTAAGTCTTGCAGATTTTGTTAATTGTTCCTTAGATACTGCGGTTTCAGATCAGAAGCAGGTTCCACCTGCTGACAGTCCCATCTCAGAGCATGTTGGCTGTTGCTTGTTAGCCTGAGGTCTCCTTCTGAATGGGCGCTGATTTTCAGAATCACCAACAGATTAAAGACTGTATATAAACTCTGATTTAGTCAGTACATTCAGGAGATTGCTTTCCAGAATCCTGCCTTGGCTCTTTTAAACACTGGTTTTACAGTAAAATATGCAAATGTAGCTCAAATAATTAAAAGTAAAACAGCAAAAGAAATTAAACAGAACAAGAAAAAATCTAAATCAAATCCCCTATTTAACCTCATTTGCTTCTCAGAGATGGTGTGTTTCCTGTAGTCAGAAACTGTTTGTCCTCACTTATCCCATGTTTTTTAAAAGAGCACATTGGAAAGGAATAGGATCAAACAATTTTATTGTTTATTAAAATATTGAAAGAGTGTTCTTATTTTTCAGGAAATTATGTAAAATCTATTCAAGTTGCAAACTGGAGTCCTAGGGAAGTAGGCTTGTTCATGAAACAGGCCTGGTAAAAGCATAAAAGGAGTATCACAATGATTATGAAGAGCATATTTGTATGTGATTCTAAAATATTAATTTGCACTATATCACAATACAAATCCAGATCATAAAACTTGCCTGATTTCTCTTTCTTTAAACTATTGGCCTTACCTGCTGATTTTCAGACCTCTTGCTTGTGAGTGGGAAGCTCGGCAACCTACATTGGTCTAGTTATATGATGTGTCAGCCTGGCTGATTGGGTCAACTCCAGACATGGTTGGATCAAGCTTTAGATTTATCTGGCAAATATAAGAAAGAACTTCTAAGTTTTCTTTCTTCTTTGGACCACCTACTGCCCCATTCCCCAAGGTTATCTGTCAAATACTATTTAGTTTTTGAACAATTTCACAAGAAAAGATTATTTCTGTCCAGTAGAGAAGACTAATAAGAAAGCTGTCAGATGCATTGATGAAGCAATCACCATGTCAATGCAATACTAGTGCATTCATCACACAAAAGTGGTCAGGTTTATTTTCCTTTGAAGGACAATAGTTTGACAGTCTCAGGCTCTGATCTACAAATCAGTTTTAAAGGATTTTTTTTTATTATTATTATTTCTGAAAGTGAATCCAAATCTGGAATTTCTATTCAATTTGTTTGTGTTCAAAAAATGTTTTAACTGCTCATTTTAAAATCTACTAACATGCTTGCCTCTTCATTTATGCTTACACTAATCAAATACATGAAAAACGTCTTAGTCCTTAAAAGAATCATTGATTATTTCAGGGGGTTAAAAAAGGAGAGGAGCTAGAAAATGGAGATAAAACTACTGGGAGGATCTAGGAAGGGGGAGTGGGTAGGACAAAAAGGAAAAGCAGCCCATTTAGCAGCTGCGAGGGCCTACATCTGGAACTGGTTGAGAATAAATCATTTTAAAAAGCCTGTGGTATCACATAAAAGCTGGGAAATTCATTCTGAGGCAATAATGGAAAGCTTTTAACTGGAAAAAAGAGAAAGGGGAAACAAAAAAAGAGACCTTCCTCCAGACCTGTAGTTTTCCAGCAGACTTGTGAGATTACTGCAGATGCCTCAAATAAAAAAATATTTTTTAAAAAATACATACATATAAGTTTTTTTATAATATTTTGTTTGATCAAGGGCTATTCTATGCTTATTGAAAGCCACATAGAGAGCATATTACCAAGCCAATTACGTCGTTAGTCAGACTTGCACATCCAGCATGCCAGATGACTCTTCTCTGGAGATACCACTTTCTACTTTTGATGCAGAAAGCTACGATTTAATTTCAGAATACTGAAGATAAAAACTCAATGTCCAAGGACTATGTAAAAATTCCCATTATCTCAGGAAGAACAATTACTCTCTGATGTAAATTACATTACTATTTAGGAATGGTAAAAAGGCTAAACTGAGACAAAAATGCTATTCTAAACTAATTCAGCTGAGAAGAGTCATTAACAAATAATTACCATAGACAATGTTCAATTGTTATATTTGAATATACTTTTTATTACAGCCTCAACAAATACATTTGTTTATCCCAGTACCATATGCCTGTGATAGGAGTTTTCATACTATGTTTCACAAATTTTGAACCATTAAAAAGCAAACAAACTACTGGTGGTCACATTGATATGACAAGAGATCTGAATATTCATGACTGCAAGTGTGCTATTTCATCCTGACTTCTGTTGACAATGGATGAAGACAGAAGTGGTTGATCCTCACAAATGGAGTCCTTTCTGTATTTTATGACTTGACTTCTAGGTCCATAAAACATATTTTTTACTTTAGTTGAACCATAATCTAGCAACACAGGTTTTTGATTATCTGATTTTATAATGGCATTTTGCTCAAAACTGTTTTAAGAGACAAGTATAACTCAAAGGAAGAAATATCCACCATTAAAATTAATTCTGGTCACAGCATATTATTTTATCAGAACTAATAAAGAGGATCAGTACAACAACTGCTTTAATGAGAATGAGGTGAAGTGCATGTCTAAAGTAAGTCATCCTGAAGCAGTACCATTGCCTGATCAGGGAAGAGAGATGAGTCATTTGAATGCAAACTGCATTCTTTGATTTGAGACAGAAATATAATTTAACATGGTCAATTAATAAAATTTAACAAGGTTAATTTTAATTAACCATGGTAACTGGTAACATTTTTTTTCTTCCTTTGGTATAAAATAAAATAAAATTTTACAAGATTTAATTAATGTATCAGGGAAGAATTGTTTTTCTCAATAAATAAGTACTTACTGACAACTACAAGCTGCAATTGTGCACCTGAAGGACTTTAAGTCCTAAAAGAGAGTCTATCCAACTTGGCTCCTGTAGAGGTGAATATACTTTTAGCTGTCAGCCAAAAAATCTCAGATGATGTCTAAAGACTGAATTCTATTCTTTAGATGTTTGATAAAAATAAAAGTTTATCTTCTTCATGGGAGTTGAGGCCTTCAAAAGAAAAATCTACTGTCTGATGATCAGCTGACATTAGGGAAGATAAGGTCTGGCTGAGTATAAAATCAATTGATGATAATTCAGTGTAAGAGACCCTCTTGTCCAGTTTCCTAATTTTCTTATTTGTGTCCACTGTATTTTTAACATTGCAAACTTATGTATTTATTTAAACTTATAATTCTACATAAAAATATTTCACATTAGTGAATAGAAATGTTTAAGTGGGAGTCCTTGTGCAATGAGAAGGATGAGACACCAACACATTATATGTTCTATGATAATGTAGGAAGACTATATACCATACTCCAGAAGACAAAGCAGGTATTTTCTGCATCTGATTTAGCTGATATTATGCATAGCAAGATGCTGGCATTAAGGAGAGAACTGTAGGGGAATAAAGTTTTGACTTACCAATATTATAGTGTCACAGGTTATCAGATATTCTCTTCTCTGCCCTTCATTCCTAGATTGAGTTCTTAATGGATTTGAAATGCATGTTGTCCATGCCACATGCTCAATACAGCATTCCTAGAGAGTAGCAACAGGGCATATAGGAACCTTTCTAGCTAGATAAGGAGAGAGAGCCGGACTAGTCTTATTTTTACTTTAATTTCCTTTGCATATATCAAATATTATATTTAAGAGAAAATTCTCCTGCCATTTGAACTATTCCTGTTATTTTGCGGAGTTCCAGTTATTTCTTTCTTTAGGAAAAATGCTCTCCAAAAAGTTTATGCAAGTGATAAGACTTGACTGAACCTCCTTTATTATTCAGAAATAAACAAATAAAAAAAGAACAAAACCAGCTGTATCTAGAAAAAAAAAAAAAATCCTTATCAATAAATTATAGTGTTGCTATGAAAAGCATATTGTGTAAGTGCATTTTCTGCTAGCTATACATTAAAATCTTACAAGGGTGTGGGGAATTGAAACTGTCTTTCTAATGGATCATAAATCTTAGAAATTATTTGAATTCATGGATTAAATGTCAGCTTTGAAAGCTTTTGGCAATTTAGTTTGGATCTTAGAAGAAAGAACATCTCTACTGAAAATCAAATTATTGTATTTTCATATTCTGCATTAGTATTTCCAAAAAAATATTCTTCAGAGAAATAACCTGGGAATGCCTTTTTTTCTCTCTGAAAGTTTTTGATATTCCATGTTGCATTTGTAATTAATATGATTGCTAAGACCAAAAGTGGAAAAGTGCTAAGGAGAGTGTGTTATGTGAGTAATGGTCACTATACATTGTAATGATAACAGTAGCTGAATGTATTGATATGGTTTGTCAGGTGCCAGTACATGGAACTCAGAGTTTAGCATGCTGTAGATAGAGGAAAAGGTGTTAGTTGGGTAGAGAAAATGATTTCAAGTATTGTAGCAAACTTGTGCAGTCCTTGAAATAGAAAAGAAGGGAAATATTAAAAGTATTTGTTAATTTGACATCATATCTTTAAAATAGAGGGAAGGCTGCTCCCCTCCCCCCCTCAAGCCCAGTGACAAGTATTGACAGAAAGATGATAGAAAACCAGTAAAAACAATGGAAGGATCCTTTGGCCTTTTCACTGATTTAAATCAGATTTGGAAGCACATTAAATACAATTAACTTCAGGCATTTAATTGGAATGCCTGAGTTAAGGCTGAGTTACTTTAAGCACCTCTATAATTGAAGAAGATTGATAGACATGTCTGAAGGCTATTCAGTGTACTTAGTATCTGGACTGTCCCTTGGGTATTATCCCATTGTCTCACTTGTGATAGTTTTCCGACTAAGATTCTTCAGGTAAGTGGCAAAAATGAGACAGGATGAATCCAGCTTTAATAAGCGAAAATTATTTTATAATGATGCAGAGGACCAGGGACAAAATTATTTCCAGATTTAGTTTTACAGTGACTGAACATAGTGTAGCTCTGTTATTTGTCTGAATTTACCTGTAGTTTGATAGCATTTGTTGCTGTGGTGTCTAAGGAATTTTCTCTTAACTGATTTCTTCATAAAAAAGTAAAAGATGTTGGTATGTTCTTCAAGTGCTTGTAAAGTCATTCTGGATATGCTTATAGATAAAGATGCAGTCTCTGTGTTGCAATAATCAGGAAAAGTATCAATACAGCAATGTACAGTGATCCCTTTTACTTGTTGAATGAGAAAGTACTAGATCTCACGTACTTTAAATGTTCCTCTGGGAAGGGCTAAGTAGACTGTAAACTAATCTTAAAATGTAATAAGTACAAAATTAAGAGAGAGATCATACAAGAGTTAAATTTAGGTTGTCAGAGACAAAATTTGATGAATTAATTGAATGTTACAAGAGAAGACGGGCAACTTCAGGATATTCATGCAACACTGAGAAGATGGAGTAAATTTTAACTAATTAAGGACTATGAACAATTTCAGAAAAGGATTGCCAAAAAGCAAGGAATGTTTTGTTTTGAGAAATAGAGCTTTAGGTAAGCAGAATTGCAATTTTTGTGTTATGAACTAAAAGAAAGCCTTGAGTTTCTTCTAAACTTTGCCTAAAAGCTAGTAAAATCCTGGGTTTGGTGTATGGTACTAGGCAGAGCAACAGACTGGATGTAGTGCAAACAGGGTAGGAAAAAGCACTAAAAATGCTTGAGTGTCTTTATGCACATTTCAGAGAAAACTTTCATTTTGAATACCGTGGTCAAGACTGGTCATTCTTCCTAGAGGAGTTATGGAAAATGAATTGATTTAAATATAGGAGATAAAAGTGATCGAGACATAGGGTAATAACTTTGTGTAAAATAGACTAAAAATGTTGGGACTATAATAAAGAAAAAAACAAAAAATATGACAGAAACTGATGAATTAAGATAAATTGGGTGTTTCTTTTTCATTATACAAGATCAGAAGGAATTATACTGAAAGGAATGCATATAAATTTGATAAGAGAGTGTTTCTAGTTGCTGTGTTTTGAATTACACTCAAAATCAAACCCGCTACATTGCCTGCTTGAGATTTCCTTTTACACTGGTGCTGCACCTTACTGGCAGAAGCTCTGTTCTGATCCAGTATTTTGTTTCAGCAGTGGGGACCCAAATCTCAATTGCAATAGTAATGTGTCAGTGTTACTTGATGGCTATCACTGTGTGACATGAGTTAATGCTTTCCAACCACTTTCCAGAGGACAGAGGACTGAACTACAACTCTTAACTTTCTTCCTAGTCCCTGAAGGAAAGCTAACAACTGCTGAAATTCTTAAGGGAGACAGTGTTAGTTGTCTTCTTTTAGCTGGGGATGCCATTCATTTGCTGTAGGATATCTTCCAATAGATATATAATTTCCAGAGCAGCCACCCAGATAAATTCATGATGACTACATCCAATGGAAAGAAAAAAAGCCCCTCGAAACAAATGAAAAATACAGACCTTATAGTCATAATAGCTGACTCCATTTCTTTTCTTTTTTGCTTCAGTGGAGTATGGAGTAGAACAGTCTTGTTACTCGTAGTGGAAACAGACTAAAAGTATGTGGCAGGTATGCAGCTGAAAATGGCAGTGCTGTTTTGTTGCCTTTGAAGTACTCAAAAATATATTCTGTGAAAGTGCAGATTGAGGAAGGTATTTGTCATTAGAAAGCAGGAAACAGGAAAACATAAGGATGTGGAAAACACAACGGCAATTAGAAGCACTTCCATTCTCTTTTAAAACACACCATAGGATGTTAAAATAGCTGGATGCAAAGAACTCCTGCAAACTAGGGGCTGTGGGCTGCCACTGAGTAGCAGATACATAAAAGAACGCTATTGGTGAGTAGGAAATGGATTTCTTAGGCATACAGATGAGCAAAAATCCCCAAGTTTGTGAACAGAAATGAAAAAAGTGGTCAAAGTAAATAATATTCAGTGTCTGTTTATACATGCCAGGTTGTTGTGTTAATGGATAGTTATTGTACCAAACATGGTGCTGCTAGAAAAGACAAATACCTGAAATCGAAACATTCTCCTGTGCCAATTTAGTTTCAGGAATATTTAAAAATACCAACAGAACATGTTAAAAACAAGATTTGATATAACTTCATATTTTTATATCTTCACTGAATGACATAGTCCTTCTTTCCTTGGGAAAAAATAAATCTGAAAACTCAATTCAAGTTATTCTGGACTAGTTAAGTTTTTAGTTAACTTAAAAATTAATATTCTGAAATGTTGCTTACATTCAGCCTACATTGGGTGAAAATGCATTAAAGGTTACTGAGCTTTACTTTGGACAGAAAGGATAGGGGAGGGAAACAATCTTGTTCTGAGTGAAAAAGGAGGACATAAATTTTGGTGAATAGCATTTTAAAAAGTTTGATGGATAAAAAACATTTTCAAATACAAAAGAAATAACGTTTAAGTGAGATGAGTATTAGTTATAGCTATTTTAGGATAAACTAATGTAGTCCTGATTTTTTGAAAGGAGGCAAGATTGCTGTTTGCATGTTGCTTTTAAAAAAGGAAGGAACATGAAGGGAAGCTTCAGTGTTTGCCTCAATGAGGGATGCTTAGGATCATGCTGTGTGAGCACTCTGCCTTCCCCATTGTTTGTCAGAAAACCAAGTGTTTTCTGCATGTTTTAGTCTGAATAATGTGACTGTAGGAGGTACAGAAATTTGTGGTTGCTGGTAAGTGGGCAATGTTCTTCCCAAGGTAAGGTGAAAGCTTAGTTGTGCATGTTTTTCTCTGCCAGTCCTTGCCTACCAGAGACTCCTAAATGAACACGGCATCTGCCTCCCACATAATCTTCTAGTCCATCTGATTTTATCCAAACTGACCTCTCAGTAGTCCATGTGAGGGGGTGGTGCTGGAAGTCCTGTAAAATGAAACTTTGAGGAGAAAATGACTTTGTAGCTTGATTATTCTATTACTTTTCCATTAGTTTGATTTTTAAATCTCTCATCTTATGTTCTTTGTTCTTGCACTCTAAGAAAAAGAATTATTTTGAACTAAAAAATCAGGATCAGAATGTCGTGTGGGCAGTCGTAGAAGTGTGTTCTGGGAGTGGACAATCCAATTAAATATCAAATGTCTATTTCTTTTATGATCTCCTGATCAGAGTAGCTGATATTTAAAGTGAAATACACAGCAAAACTGCTTCACCTACCAAGTATATGAGGTGCTGTGTCTTACCTTTTAAATGTTAACAATGGAACTTTAGACAAGTATTACTTGGTTCCATCTTTGTGTAAAATGTGCGCTCACACTGCATTTACGGGTAAAGATCTGTGCAGCAACAAATGCCTTCTTGTAGGATTATACCTGATTATTTGTGCAGACTATTAGTCTAGGAAAGCAGTTCAGACTTAGATGTAACGAGTGGGATGAACAGCTTGAAACTATTTTCACAACTCCATTAACCAGTTTTGTTCATTGCAGTCCTCTATGTGTGCTTATATTGACTTGTAAGATAATTAAGTACATTATTTTACAAACTCCAGAAGCCTTTAAGACAGAATAACGAATGGATCATTGACTTCGCTGCAGTCAATAAGCTATTATAATTTTCCGTAATACAGCAATATTGAAGAGTTCTACTTCATTTGAAAGATTGCAGTTCCTGAGCATTAACTGCAAAAACAAAAGACAGAAAACCACTTGGAGCATCTTACAATAAGGAGACAACATAAAAAATCATAGTTGTGAAAACAGTAAGCAAGTAGTTTTCAAAGTTTGTTTAAGTTAAAAGGTAGTTGACTTTCTCATCCAAACGTAACACTGATTCTTCTGCCATTTATTTAGGATGGACAAACCCCTCTTGCCTAATTTTGGATGCTCTCAAATATAGTGAATTCAGAAGTTTGCTTCTGAGGCCAGCATCACTGTATTAGCATTTCAGTTAACATCCACTGTGACCAAGAGTAGAAGGTGGGGATAATATGTCTAAGATGGACACTAACAGTGTCATTAAAATGGAACTCTGAGAAAGTGCTGCTCTGCAAAAAATCTTTACAAATAACCCTTGCTGAGCTATCATTTGACTTATTATGTGGACTTTTCAGTACATTTGAACAAGTACTGAAATCTTGGCAGAGAAAAGAAAAAACTATTATGGCCCATTGGAATGATGCAAAAAAACCCATTACTGCAGCTATTGTAGAGTGCATAAAATCAGATCTCATTTTGGAAAGACTCTCCTTTGGAAAAACTCTGAACAGTCACAAAGAAATGATACATGGAATGGAGGAAGTTATTAAAGAGCCTCCACATACAGAGAGACTTGTTAAAAGAGGATGATTATTGATTTTGTGATTACTGGGGAGCATTCAGACTAAATGACTCTAGTGAGTGTAGTCAGATGAATGTTTATATGTCATCGGTTGCACCTGCCATTAACTGAGTTTGCAATTAATATAAGGCTACTTTTTGAAACCAGCTCTGTAGAAGATTTCATGGGATACATAAAAACTCAGGAAATTTATTGGATTTCTAATCTGATAAAGTATAAATAAAGTGCTTACCACGTATGTAGCTGTGGGTGTGTGGGAATATTTGGGCATTCTACTTTATAGCATGTTCCAATTTTTCTGTGGCTAGTTTTCTGGGTAGCTAACAAGGTGGTAGTAAGATGGTTGCAGAAGCAGCTGTAATGTCAAATAAAAGACAAAGTTAATAAATCATGTGAGAAGGTGAGAAATGATCTAGACACAGAAACATAGTTTACCTGCAGCAGGTAAACAGGGCAGCAAGCTGTACCGTGCAGAGCAGCTGCTCCCAAACCAGTGCTGGGGTACCTTGAACAGCTGCCCCAGCCAGAGAGGAGACATGTCCAGTAGAGATGGCCAAGGGTGGAAGTGTTGTGGCACACTCAAGAAGATGAATAATGTGCCCAGCAGTGGGCCTTCCATTACTGGATGCATTGCTTCTGCATTGTGATGTATGGCTTCACACCATGAATCAAAATAGTACAGGAAAAAAGATTAAAAAAAAAAAAAAACAGCTCAGGAAGGATAATGTACAAGACAGTGCTAAGAAAAGAAGCAAGGGATATGTTAAATTAAGGCAATAACAGTGAGCAAATGTATCAAGGTTCAGTAAGCTATTTGGTATCACTTTTGATCCTCTGGACAGTGAGAAGAGTGTGCAGCAAGCTCACTGCCCTGGACTTCAAGAGAACGGACTTTGGCCTCTTCAGGAACCTGCTTAGTAAGATTCCATGGGATATCACCCTAGAGGGCAGGGGGGCCCAAGACTCTTGGTTGATGTTCAAGGATCACCTGCTACAAACTCAGGAGTGATACATCCCTACTACAAGGAAGTGCTGCAGGAGGGCCAGGAGACCTTCTTAAATGGATAAGGAGCTGCTGAGGAAAATTCAAAGAAAAAAAGAGCCTTGTGGAAGCAAGGACAGGCGGCCTGGGAAGAATACAGGGATGTTGTCTGGGAAGCTAGGGACCAGCTTAGGAAAGCTAAGGCCCACTTAGAACTAAACTTGGCTAGGGATGTTAAAGATAACAGGGAGGGATTCTGTAGGTACCTTGCAAATAAAAGACAGGCTAGGGACAGTGTGGGCCTTGCCCAGAAGCCCTCGGGAGAACTGGCTACCCTGGATTTGGAGAAGGCTGAGGTTCTTGATAATTTCTTTGCCTCAGTCTTTACCAGCAAATGCTCTGACCACACCACCCAAGTCTTGGAAGGCAGACGCGGAGACAGTGAGAATGAAGACCTGGGCCACTGTAGGAGAGGATCAGGTTCAGACCATCTGAAGAACCTGAATATATGGAAGTCCATGGGACCTGATGAATCCATCTGTGGGTCCTGAAGGAGCTGGCAAATGAAGTTGCTAAGCCACTGTCCATCAGATCTGAAAAATCATGGCAGTCAGGTGAAGTTCCTGTTAACTGAAAAAGGGAAATATAACCCCCATTTTCAAGAAGGGGAAAATGGATGAGTGGGGAACTCCAGAGCAGTCAGCCTCACCTCTGTGCCTGGTAAAATCTTGGAGCGGATTCTCCTGGAAGTCATGCTGAGGCACATGAAAAACAACAAGGTGCTTGGTGACAGCCAGCA
>JAOEHX010024449.1:28094-43465 GCA_025448015.1 Bolborhynchus lineola | reverse complement strand
CTGCTCTCCGTTTCTGCATCCTGGGCATGATGTGCTGTGGTATGTAATACCTCTTTGGCCAGTTTGGGTCAGGTGTCCTGTCTCTGCTTCCTCCCGGCTCCCCCTCCTCCCTGGAGAAGCATGAGGCTCCGAAAGTCCTTGACTAGACCAAACATCACTAAGCCATAACCAAAAACATTGGTGTTATCAGCGCTGTTCCCAGGCTGAAAGTCAAAAAACACAGTGCTTGCACCAGCTACCGAGAAGGGGAAAAAATTACTGCTACTGCTGAACCCATGACAGGTGGCTAATAGCTGGTATTTTGCATAAAGAGAGTATTTATAGTTTCCTCTTGCTTTCAGAAAGTGTGCCCACAGTGCGTAACAATTACCTTTTCATTTCCAGGGAAAAAGGTGTTTTATCCTGTGGTATTCAGCCTTTACAATCCTGCTATCGTCTATGCCAACCAAGAAATACCAGCCCCTGTGGAGCAACAATTGGTAAGCACTGTGATTTATTCTGAATAGAAATTAATTATGCTTTGTATCAAAACAAAATTAAATGTAACTTAATAGTCTGAGATATTTTATGACCTTTGGCAGTGCATATCTAAACACTTTATGGGCAAAGCACTTGGAAGAAAAGCTTATCAAATAGGAAAAAAACCTCAATCTTAGAGGCACTTGGAGTTCTAGACTTAAAAAAAAAAAAACCCACCAAAAGCTTTAGTCAAATGAAGTTGGTAGTTCTGATTTACTGTTTAATTTTGGCTTGGAAAGCCACTATTTTACGAGGATAGTGGTGTAACATGGTAGCAATTTTCACCTTAAGTTCCAGCAAAGTGGTGAAAGTCAAAAACCGATGAATGATGTTTGATAGGCTTCCCTCATTGTGGACTCTTTGCTAACTACCAAATGATAGTTGCAGGAAGTGTGCCAAGTGACTCAAGGTGGCCTATGATGTCCAGTCAGATGCCTTTTTTTTTTTTTTTTTTTTGTGCTGTGGTTGGCTGTACCCTGTGCAAATTGTTTCGTTACCTTTGCCATTCAACATCTGCCAGAATCATTGGCTGTTACGCTACTAATTTCGTCTTGCTTTTGGAATTAGAAACACTGCTTCTAGGGAACTTTGTAGTCAAAACAACAAACAGACCCACAAACATTCAGGAGAATAGGTTGAAGTATCATTCAGGGCTTAGCAGAAAGAAGTGCTGGATTTCTGGATCTTTGTTTCCTGAAGATGGAATGGCCACAGTCAGTGTCCAGCCTGACTCTCTTTCAAGAGACTGCATAAATGAAATTGGGTTTTGCAGTTGAGACTTTGATGTAGACAGGTTTGGAGGAGAGAAAGGAGAATGCAACACAGCCTTACTAAAAGAAAAAAAAACCATACTAATGCTCTCCCCTGTATTTCTTGCAAGGATTCTAGTGAAAGTAGGAGTGAAGGTTTTACATATGCCCTCAAGTAGTCACAACTGAGGGGAGTGAGCTGCTGCCTAACAGTTCTGGTGTGTGCTTTTTTAATTGAGAAATGTTACGGTTGCTTACTTCAATCACAAAACTTACTTTTCTTTTTCTCATCATATCAGAACAAGAAGAGACAAATGTGGCCTTAGAAACCAGGTAGGAATTGGAGTGTTGGGAACAAATGATTTGGCAATAGACTACCAAAAATTTACTGCTTGGTCTGAGCAGATATATAGAAAATAGAGGTGGTGTGGCAGAAAGGAAACATAGAAATTGCAATAAGAGGAAGTATTTGGAATCAGATGGCAAAGGGTGAACAGCAAGTAAATTAGGAAGCCCACATCAGCGCATTACACAGAAATGCTAGAAGTGTTATATGATATATCTTGCACTGAGCAAATGATCGGAAGAGCTTAGTGTTCTACAAAATTAAGTGCAATATATCTCCTTCGTTGTGGTTTGTGTTTCAAAGTGAAACTGTTTTATAATCGCAGGTACACAAGAAGGATTCCGGTTTCTGGCGGGATTTTGGCTTTGGGATGACTTGCCAGTATCGGACAGACTTTTTGACTGTTGGTAAGATGAAAATAAAAAACCCCTGTATTTAAAAGTTAATTATCATTTCTTATCTACTGATAGGAAAGTAATGCATTTGTTTATTATTTTCCAAGCCCAGCAGTCAGGTTTGCTTGAGAAGTTTGACCAAAAAGATAAATAGGATTTTTTTTATTTTTTCATGTCCACTCATCTGATGAGTGTTAGTTAAAATTCACAGTATTTTTTTAGTATCACCATTTCACTATAGAATTTCTAAAAGTCATTTGTTTTCTTGTACTTTGACTGTCTGAAGCAAATTAATCAAGTTGAAGAAAAACATTTCTCAAATAAACCAGTAACATATATAGGAAGCATTCAAAATCTTTCTTTGAAATAACCTTGAGTAGTTGAAGAGTTGTCTTTTGGCTATGCTTTACCACCCCCTTGTGGCATGCTGTTAAAACTGAGAACAAGCTAGGTGTGCTTAAATTTGGAAAACCATCTTGAAGACAGCCTGCCATAAGGTGTAATGATGTAGCCCTATGCACTGTAAAATGGCTTGAACGCAGGCTGATTTCTGCTAGCAGTTATATTGCCATGTGTAAAGTATATGCTAAAGAAAGTCTTCCTGAGTTTTGAAATTTCGCATGAGTTTGAGTTGATTTACACTGTGGTTCTGGAAAGGCAAGAGAACTTAAAATGGTGGAACAGGTTCCTTTCCTTTGTCTGGATTTTTTAATTGTGACCAATGGAATAGTTGCTGGCATGTTTATAAAGGGCTTTTTATATGAGGCGTGACTGCTTCATTTTTCAGCTGCTAAAATATATTCTTATTGCTAAAAATAACCCAAAAGCATAGCCAGTGAGATTTGCGTGCAGTTTTGTGCAGCTGTCACATGGGATGTCATGCATAATGTGATATGGGAACACTGTTCTAAGAGGCTTTCTGAAGCCAGCAGTGCATGATCTGTGTCCTGGGCAGTTTCCACCACAAAGGATGTGGTAGGATTGAAACTCCTCTCCCTCAATTTTGCACAGTTTGGGATAGAAAACTTAAATTTAATTGCTCCAGAATTACTGGTATGTCACACCAGATTTGGTAATACATTGTTCAAGAGGTGTTGCTCTTTTTGCCTTGCATCTAGCGTATGTGCCAAAATAACTTATTCTGGTATTTTTTTTTATAGGGGGTTTTGACTTGGAAGTGAAAGGCTGGGGCGGTGAGGATGTTCATCTTTACAGAAAGTACTTGCATGGTGACCTTATTGTGATCAGGACACCGGTGCCTGGTCTCTTTCACCTCTGGCATGAGAAGCATTGTGCAGATGAGCTCACTCCAGAGCAGTATCGCATGTGTATCCAGTCCAAAGCCATGAATGAGGCCTCTCACTCGCACCTTGGGATGCTGGTCTTCAGGGAGGAGATTGAGACTCACCTCCGTAAGCAGGCTTACAGGACTAACAGCGAAGCAGCGGGTTAAATGTCAACCCTGTGACTTTTGATGACTTCAATTTCACAGTGAACCAGCACCATTTTACAGCCTTAATTCAGCTTAACAATGCAGTGCCTCTCTTTTTCAGTGAAGAAGAGTTTAAAGGGGTTTTGGTTCTTGTATTTGTTTTCCAAGTAATTCTTTGACTGTTACGCTGTTACCTAGATATCTTTCAAGTTCAAGCACCTCAAATAAATTGGAAAGTGTATGTAGTTCCAAGGAAAGAGACTTGAGTATGGATTGGAAAATCAGTGGAATGTATAACTCGATACTTTTCCACATGGTATATTTCGATTCTTATATTTGCATTATTTTAAGAATTAAATAATCTTTTGTGTTGTCTCGAGTATTTTCAGTCTGTATGGCTCACTGCTCTGTGACTTTAGAAGGACATGCTTACACTCTGTTGTATAAACGAGAAAGGTGTGAAAAAGAACTTCACCATGAAAGTTGTACAGGATGTGCCAACTGGTACGTCAGCTATTCAGGTTGCTGATTGACAGCAAGGGCTTGATGCTGCATTTGCTGTATTAACAGACATTCACATGGTTGAATATAGAGTTATTCATATGGGTGGAGGGGAATGAAAATCTTTAAGTGGAATTTTAGAGCATATAATGTAATTTCACACTGCAAAACAGGCACAACCTTCTTTACTCCTTGTCTCCCAACTCAGGCAAGTTGGGAATGCTGTTCCAGTCGGGTGGTTCTGGGTTTGGTCTTTTTACACAATAGATGCCGCATCACAGAATCCCTTCTTCAAACTGAGCTATGCTATTAAACTAATTTGTTTAAAGATTTTTGACTCCACTCCTTATTCAAAGGTCCTGTGTGTACATCTCATCCTTTAAGTTGAGGAACCATGTTTTCATTCCCACATAAATTTATTAGAGACTCATTTGCTATTATGCTAGTGTTGTCCTTCGCTTTCTTTTTCTGGCATTTTCCTGACATTTTTGGAAAGGCCATCATATACCGTCAGCTGTTTCTGTGACTGAAAAAGCAAGTGCTGTTAAGTCTTTCCTCATACAATGGTCTCCATTCCACTGATTATCTTCGTAGCTTTATTCTTCACTTTTCCATTTTGAGGGCATTTTAGTTGGGTTTTTTTTGGGGGAGGAGGGTGTTTGGTGTTTTTTTTTTTTGGTTGTTTTTTTTTTTTCTGCTTGATTGCTTTATTTTAAGCATGATGCATAAGCAGAATTATGCTGTGGTCTTATTAGTGCCTTGTACAATGGCACTACTACTTTGCTACTTTCTTTTTGGGTATTTTGGGATGCATAAGCAGTTTAAATTCAGGGAGGTGATCTTTCTCCATGTTGTTTTATGTGCTACCATATGGCATGCCTCATTTTTAATACATGTGTTTATAGACTGAATGCTGAGAATGCTAATTCAGTGGTTAAACCATTTGCATGGTCTCCACTGAATTTAGAAATGAGTTGAAAACTCTTCTCAAACCAGGTAGTGAAGGCCTGTTCATGAATTCAGTCTGCTTCAAGAATTCTGAAGGCAACTAAAGATATAAATGGTTGATTTCTGAATACCAGATATGCTGTGCAAATACTTCCGGGCACTGATCCTTTTTATATGTACATAAAATTTGCCTTTATGTAACTTATTGTGGAGAACAGTGTACTGTATTGTACTTAGAGTGAAGAGAATGCATTGCAAGACTTCTTGCAATTTATATTCTCAATATAATAAATGGAATTTCTGCATTTTAGAAATTGTTTGAAGCTGTTTCTTTGAAATAAGATTTTTCAATGTTATTTTACAAGGCAGATGATACTCTGAATTCAGGTAATAGTATTTGGAGCAAAGAAGTTCAACCAGCTCAAATTTCCATCTGAAGTGAGTGTCTGCACAGACCAGATTGGAAAGTACAGAGTTAGTTCCCCAGACAACTTCAGCTAATACCAGATGTTATCTTTAAGGTATCTTGTGGTTCCTAACAAAAATGATAACGTACCAGAGAGGAAATGATTAATACATACGCATGATGATTTGGGGTAAAGATATAAGTGGGACTTTCTACTGAGCCTTCAGCCCTTAAAACTTCAGCTGCTACTGCTGTCCTGGCTCAGCTGCACAAGCATAAGCATCAGAAATGCTTCTCACTGACACCAGTGCTGCTTGGCATGTGTTGGAATGGATACTGAGGTAGTGTAGAGGTGGTAAGCATTGCTGCACCTCAGCTCTTACCACTCAGCCACTACCCCAGAAGGATCTGATTGTCCCAGTTACCATGTTTTGGAAACACACCAGATTGCTGATAGCCAGGTTGCTTACCTTCTGCTATTTTTCCACTGGGTGGTTGTGCTTATCAGCAAGGGCAAGGAAGGAAAACAGTGTCAGTTGTCCACATCTGTGTGATCAAAAATGGTCTGTAGTGTTGATGCTGGAAGGCAATCAAAGAAGTCAGGACCTGAATGCAGTCAACAGGAATCACTTTGAAAACTATTTTTTCCATTCACCATGCCAAAATGTGGAAGTGAATGTGTTAGAGTTAAAAGGAAGTCAGAACTCTTAGAAATAGTTAACTCTTGGAAATTATAGAAATCAAGGTTGGGTATTGACAGAACTGATCAGTTGAGGACTCCTGAACTTTCAAGCTCCTTTGCTGAGCTCTGTTTTTCTCCTAGGTTGGTTCAGCTCACTGCAATAACTGCTGTTGATAGAACATGTAGCTAAGGCATGCATCAGCTGGGCAGCTTATTAGGAGTATAGGCAACCATGACTGATGGCATCTGTTACAGAAGCCAGAGATACTAGTATGGGCTGTGTGCTGTGTCAAGTCAATGCAAGCTACTTGCAGCCCAAAGGTAGTAATAATGATAACAATTTTAAGCATTGAATTTTTTCGGATGCATTTTGCTGCTGCCTGGTACTGGATTCTGTATGCATGCCTCACTGAGTGCATCTATGGGGAAGACTGACTCACTGCTAATGATCAATCTGTAGAACATTTACAGCAGGAAGATACTTGGATCTAATAGTACTTTGCAGGTTGTGGCCTAGCTTATTAGCAACTTTGACGTGTGAAATTAAATCAGTTCCTAAAATACTGTTATTCATGATACACAATATGGAGTTTCAGGGAATGATTACTAATCATATAGAGTTCATGTTCTCCAGTGTGCTACAATTTTACCTACTTATTTGTTATATAATTAGATTATAAATAGCTGTCTTAAAAGTACAGATTGTAAAATCAGTTTTTAAGTTATGATTCTCAAGTATATTTAACTTGACTATTTACACAAATGGATTATATTGTCTATTTCTACAGGGATTCCCTAGAAGAGCACAGGCTGCCTTATACATTCCTAGTAATCTCAAAATAGAGAAAAGCTCAAGACCCATGAATTACAGGGGGAATGATTCTGTTCACTGTACTGCTCTAAAAGTTACTTGGATTTATGCAAATACAGCATAAGATCACCATGTGGTGACTGCTTTCCTGGTGCTGTTCTGCTTTTCATCATTCTTTGGTAGTTTTTCTAGCAAAAATCCTCTGGAAGTGCTTCAGTTTTTCTTGCTTCTGTGCCATAGTCAAAGCAAAATGCATGGGTAGAACCCACTTCAGGACTTAAATTTTTCAGTTGCTATCAGTTACTGCTACATTACCCTAGGCTAACTGACCAGTGATCTCATCTATGTGGCTGTGTGTGACAGTGGCACATTAGTTATGCTCCTGAGCAATTAACACAAAGCAGAGTCACTGATGAGCATTGGTTAGAAAAATGTATGAATCTGGAAATGTGCTTTCTCCAAGTCCTTAGCATGCCTGAAAGAAATTACACAATGCTGTATTATATACTGAGAACTTGTATAGCTCACCTCCTTAAATCTCACGTTGTATTTCTTGTACTGTTTCATCTCTCAATGTGCTACCTTCCTTATTAACCCAGTCAATTTTCCTTTGATATGGCTCATCCCATACTTCTTCCAACTCCGTGCCTCAAAGCCATCTGCCCTACTTAAGCTCTGGTCCTGGCTCTTGGGTGACTTGACAGCCATTGGGGGCCCCAGCTGATGGAGCTGTGGTGGGGCTGTGCGGTGATGCCCAGCGAAAGAAAGCCCAGTAGCCAGACCCTGCTAGTGGGACAGACGCTGCCAGGCAGTGCAGGAACTGCTCTCTGCCGTTTACCAGTTCTGCAAACTGGCTTTAAACCACAAAGGACTCTCTGTTTATGAGCTCTGTATAACAGATTAGGCTTTTCTCTTATTTGTGTATTTGTCATATTTCCTGCTGAAACGGTAACCAGTGATGGCAACATGAACTTCGTAGGAAAGAGCAGTAATTTAAGGCTATTACTTATACCCAGTGTTTGACAGCATTGCTTCTGCTCTGCAGTGGAACCACAATAGTAATAGTAGAGTATGCCTTTATTAAAAGTGAGTTTACAAGTGATTTTATAGAATCATAGAATAGTTAGGGTTGGAAAGGACCTTAAGATATCTAGTTCCAACCCCCCTGCCATGGGTAGAACATCTCCTAAACCATGCCACTTAAGGCTCTCTCCAACCCAGCCTTGAACACCACCAGGGATGGAGCATTCACAACTTCCCTGGGCAACCCATTCCAGTGCCTCACCACCCCCACAGTAAAGAACTTCTTCCTTATATTCAACCTAAACTTCCTCTGTTTAAGTTTGAACCCGTTACTCCTTGTCCTGTCACTACAGTCCTTAATGAAGCACTGAAGTGGCATCATCCCTATAGCCCCCCCTTCACATACTGGAAGGCTGCTATGAGGTCTCCATGCAGCCTTCTCCTTGCTGAATAGCGTCTTTCTCATCCTATCTTCATAAAGGAGGTGCTCCAATCCCCTGATCATCCTCTTGGCCCTCCTCTGGAATTGTTCCAACAGTTCCACATCCTTTTTGTGTTGAGGACACCAGAACTGCACACAATTCTCCAAGTGAGGTCTCACAAGAAAAAAAATTTCAGTTACATGAGTGCTCTGAACTTCTGACTGCATTTTAACATAGGCACAATGCATTTGTATGTAGATCCATAGCTATTTTCTGGTTACAGTTGCATGCGGTAATGCAGGGTAGGTTTGTTCTTTCTCAGTAAAACTCAGCATAACTCTTTCTTGGAAATGTTTCCTAACCTTTTCCAGGAAAGAGAGAAAATATTAAAATTTCTCTCTTGAATAATAAAATCTATTCTCTTTGTTGCTTCAGGCATAATTCTGGCTACATGGCTGAAAGATGTTAGCTGTGTGTACTCTCCAGCTTGTAAGTGCTGTCAGGGACTGCAGGAATAACTTCATTATGTTGTGCATGTGCAGCTGTGAGCTGGCGGGTCAGATGGTGGGAACGGGGCAGCTAGAGGCTGTGAACTCGGTGTTACCCTGTCTGCTAGGCAGAAGCTCCTGGTGGCCAGTGAGGGCCCTGGTAGATGTGTGCTGCCCGGACTTCTTGGAAGCCTGGGTCTGGGTTTTCTGCCTGCTTTACCAAGAAACATGGAATTGCGCTAACTGAGAGAGTAGTTAAGCCTCAGGGGAGTCTCCATCCACAGAAAAGGTTCAGAAACTTAAGTATGAATGCTTCAGTGTTGGTAGTGAGCTCACCTTGTTGCTGGTCACCTCCAGCCTGAGCAGGTGCAACCACAACATCTATTAGCTTGATGGGCTGAGGCCCCTCGTTTGGAGCCACAGGCAATTCCCTGACAATGGAGGAACATCATCAGGTTGAGTGGTGCACTTGGGTCATTGTCAGTTTTTGTGGCTCTGACTTGCATGGCTCCAGGGTGTCAGACCGGGGTGCTTGCCGCGCAGGAATGGAGGAGACCTGCTCCTGGCTTTCCCAAGTTGTGCTCTGCATGCAAAGGGAGAATAAACCCCATGCTATTTCATCTTGGGCTGTCTGCTGCCGGGGCATCACAAAGATAAATGAGAACGTTATGCTTTGGAGTCAGAATCAACTGCCTGACCATGGTCTGTGCTCAGATTACAGCCGGGTGTTGGGCCATATCCTCATGTTTTCACAGATGCTGCTTATCTAATGCATGGTTTCCCTTTTTTGAGTTGTGGTCCAAGTGTAAAAAGCCAGCTGTGTTTTCCTGAAGAAGCCACTGCATTTTGGTGTTAGGGTAGTAAATATAGTAACATTTATTTAACTAGGAACATGTGTCACTGATTCAAGAAGTTATTTTGGGGTTGTTTGTTGGGCTTTGTTTGGGTTTTTTTTAGCTGCTATCCACATTAATTATAACCTTTTCTAAGGAACTTGCAATCTATGGAGGGAAGAGGAAGTGCTCTTGATTAAAGGAAGTCAAAATGAGATTAGCTAAGGGCCCACTTTTATCTTTAGACTCTTCACAGGAATGACTTCAGGTTGTGCTTCTGCAAACGTGAATTTGTGTAATAATATATCATTCAGTGGGTCTAGTAGATACTGGTTTGGAGAATCAGAAATTACAGGTGAAGAAGTAGAAAAAGAACAAGGAAATACTTAGTTTTGGGTCTGCTGTATCCAGAAGAAAATATTTAGTGCTTTTTTTTATTACATGAAAACCCATGACCCTTTGGACTTTGAGATACATACACCTATGAAACTCAAAACTTTTTTGCAAACTGTATTTAAGACTGGAGAACTGCATAAGGAGGGAAAGAGAAGTGGAGGGTAAACCTAAACTGCTTGAATCTGAATGCAGGTATATCTTTAAATGGAATTTCTTAGTGCATGCCAGAATATAACCTTTAGAATAAAATTAAACAGCTGTTTGCTTTGTCAGGTCAGGTGATTGAAAGGAAAACAACTTCAAATATCTTTAAAACAATGGTTTAGCGTAAATGTAGTAGCTCATTGACTCCCGCATCAGCATAATGACAAAAACTTTCTGTGTAGCTAAGGTAGGTTTAGCTTTTGTTTTCCTGAGGCCCCTTGCTGTATGTGTGACCCCCAATTACATGTTATTCATACAAATTTTACTCAGCTGTGAGGCAGGATGAGGAACATCAGGATACGCTAAAGTTAAGTAGTGTTTGTGTCATGCCCCAACAGGTACATTGCCTCCTCCTTAGGCCTGACTACTTGAAAACTAAAGAGTACCACCTCTTCACTGGAAAAGCTTTTCAGCAACAGAGACTGGGATAAAATGCTGCATCTTACATTTCAGTGGTTGCACTGGCTCTGCAGTTTTTTGCTCTGCTTTCATTGTTATAGGATCAGTTTTTCTTAATGCATCAGAAGGAGAAGTACATTCGGGTTGTGCAGGTGTTGCAGTCTGCAGGACAGCTATGGAGAACACACCTGGAAGCAGGCTGGTGCCAGCACCCCTTTGCAAACAAAATTCCCCTGTACTTTCTTCCTTCCAGCTGATTTAAATCTTACCATCATGATAGCCTGCAGCATCTTGTGAATGTGTATCAGCTGGGATACCAGCCCACATCTCCTATAGGAAGGTGCAGAGCAGTGCTACTCCTTAACATCAGGAGGTGCTGGAAAAGAGCTGCATGGATCTCACCCTGATCTCATGGTGAAGGGCCTTTGCCACAGTTGAGTTTGCAGTAGTGATGGCAGCTGTGTTCTTCATTAGGGCCCTGTTAAGTATTTGTCTCTTCTCAGTTGATAGTGGAGAGGGAATATGGAAAGGTTTTTTGACCTTTTTTCCCAAGCAGCATCTCTTTCCTGGGCTCGAACAATGTAAGTTTTTTATTGATTTTTCTGTGGTGTATGTTTCTGAGATTGTACTTTTTTGGTGCAATGGCTTTTTGGGAATGCCTTCCATCTTTTTAATAGAGGTCTTGTGTGTTCTTGCAAAGGGTATATTGTGCTGGCTTTGAAAAATAGGTGTTGTGTCTGGGGGCTGTATGGCAGTACTGTACAGCGAAAGTACTTCTGAACTGAGCACAGAATATTAAGTTAATCCCTTTTATATTTCAGTCTAAATGCTTGCATAAGGTTGTATTGAAACATAGCTCTGTTTTGATTAGTTTAGTCCTGGGATAGGTGAAGTAAGATTTTCTAAACTTGGAATGAAGTGCCTCAATGTGATGATTTCACTGGTTTAGTTGAACTGCTTTCTTTGTGTGTAGAGTGGTGAGGTTTCCAAAAGGAGTGTTTTTAATGCTGACAGTTTCAAGGGTGTCTTGCAGTTATTTGACTTGCATGTCTTGCATGGCTTAAGTCTCTTGACCCATATTCTCTCATCTTTTACTCTAGCTGATGTAAAAACTTTTTGATGATTGATGCAAGTCAAATTTAAGGCTTTATAATTTTCTTATTGGTAGAGTGCTTTGCAGTCTGTACTTCATTGCATATAAAAGAGGGTATTTGTCCACTGCTGCCATTTACAATGCCAGTGGCTTACAAAACTCTTTGAGTATCATGTGTTTATTCTTGTGTTTATTTCCATGTCCATGGGGGGCGCATGTGTTGTTGGGTAGTACCTGAGTGTTCCTAGCCTTCTGCTAAAGTGCTCTTAAAAAGTGTGTGTGTATATATATATGTAGAGAGAGAGAGTAAAATAAAATGTAATATAGAGGCTATAAAAGAGCCTTCACAGATAGGACCTGGCAGGCTCCTGCTGAAAGTGATGACAAGTGTCCTCAGGCAGCTGTGTCACAGCTCTGAAACAGGGAGCTCCTTTTGGGAAAAGCAGTATTGTGCATTTGTGCAGGAGACAGGAGGTGAAACTCTGCAGAGCTATGGAAACACAAGCAGACGGGTACAGCAGTGACTTTGTCCCTGGGAGAGCCTGAGCTCTTGGATGTATTTCCTGCACCCTTATGCAAGCTTAAGTGGCTTCTCTTGGACTTTGTTAGAAGCTATGGGGGAAATGATCATGTTAAAAGGATAATTTGAAGAAAAGAGAATAATCTTTGAGGCTGCCTGGTGCTCAGGTACACTGTAGAGAGGAACTTGGAGACAGGTTGAAGCTTAGGCTACTCTTAACATGCCAGTTGCATGCTTTCCTGTGCCGTGCAGTTATTTTGGGTGAGACAGTGTTCTGGCCTGCAAATGTAGTCTATGTAGAGCAGTTTTTGGAGGGCTTTTTATATGTTTCTTTACTTTTAAAATCTTGTCTAAGTGACTTTTTGGCGGCTGGGTTCTTGCGAACTTCATCTTGGGATATTTGGATACTGGATACTTCTGTGAAGTGAGATAAGAGATATACAGGGGAAAAAAGGATTTGCTGTAATTTGTGGATTTATTTAGTACTTGCTTGGATTTTATGTTTTTTAGGAATGGCTGGTTTTGTCTTTTTGCTTCTTGTTTCTGCTTTGTTGTTTTGGGTTTTTTTTTGGTTTTGTTTTTTCCAAATTAAGTTCTTCAGCAATGTATAATGTCCACAGACATGAATAGTTCAGGGGTTCATTAAATTCTGCTAGTGTCATAAGTGTTAAAGACCTCAATCAAATGTGCCATTTTCAGCTGTGCTTTGAGTCCCTCAACATTCTGTTGCTGCAGTTGATGGTATGTTGCACTTTGCTTTTCTGCTTTAACAGATATTTGGGAGATGGAGTGTTGTTAGTAATCTCTTCTTTGAATGGAATGTAAATGACAGGATATTATTTAAATGTTTAATACCCTCAGGAATCAGAAGAAGCCTTAGTGTGCTCACAAGACAGCAATTAAAAGATGTTAAGTACTTTCCTGTGTGTAAATTTTTCTCCTAACAGTTTTCTGTGGTGGGAGATTCTGTTGGGTCTCATTGGTTTTCTGCCTCCAAACAGAATTATATTAATTGTAACATACCTGCTTAACCTGAAGAATCTATATTGCAAGCAAGTATCCACCTAATTTAAAGTTTCTTCTTTTCCTGACCCAAATCAGGTGGGGATATTTGAAAATGATGCTTTTGGTTGTGTTTGCTTTTGGCATTCTTTTCATCTTATGAAATGGTCTCCGCACCTTGTATAGAGGTGAGGCTGTCAACAGTAATCCTCTGTGTAAAAACAGTCCTGTTTTTTTGGGGGGGTTTTGTTCCTGTTTTGGGGAATTTCTGTGTTTAGTTAACTTGTATGTGTGTATTTTTCTTTTGGTAGGAGTTACAAACAGTTTCAAGTAGATTACAGTGATTCAGCCGAACACTGTTCCTTGCAGAACTTTTTATATAGTAGTGTTTTTTTATTCTTAGTTGTTAGAAGTCTAAGTATTCTTAATACCATAAGGTATTCATCCTACTAGATCAGAAACAGTATATTTATTGGCTTAGTATTTTGAAATTAATGTTATGTTTCCTGGTGGATTGAATTTTTTCCTCATCAAATTCATGAGGAAAAGGCGGGGTATCTGAGACTGTATCAGCACTCTCTGCATGACACAGAACTCGATTGCTTTTTAATATTTCATAAATAAACTAATATCCTGAAGTTATTCTGTAGTAATCATCTGCATCCATTTTCTGTGCAAAAACTGAATGTGGTATCTAGAAGCCACAAAAATATTGATGTTAGAAATAGCTTACAATGTTGGAAAGAATAGAAACCTTTACATTCTTTACTGTTAGGACTAATGTTACAGAAATGGATACATTTTGGACTGTATCTCCCAGTTACTACAGAAGTATACCCCCAATTGTTGTTTCTCTCTCTTTCAAAACCCACCTTGTGGAGCAGTGGCAGTAGGCAAACCTCTGCAGTGTCAGGGAACCTCTGCTGCTTTCTTTTTTACTTGGTATTTTGTTGTCCACATAGTCCTGTTTAATGGCTCCAGAGAACTGACAAGACAAAATTGTGCTTCCATATACTGTTTTCAAGCTTTTCTGGTTAGTTGGTAAGCTGGGGTTGCTCTGATAAAATTATATACTTCAGTTGCAGACTGAAGATGGAAGATCTGCTTGCATGTCCTTGCAGGATTACTGCTTTATCTCCAAGAGATATACTAATATCAGTTGTCAGCTGAACTTTGCTACATGAGGTGCTTGCTAAAAGAAAGCTGTTTCTTGGGAACTATTAACTTGCTATATGGAGTAGCTGCTAATGTAACTAGAGCTATCTTCCAGGCATTGAGTTACTTCTTGTCAACTGTGCCATGCTCTAATGTCACTAAAGTGGAAAGCAGTTTTATTGTTTAGTCTTACACCTGTATAAATACACCTGTATAAATAGCTAATTTATCCTAATGACAGGATGGAACATAGTTGGAAGTGACTTTTCAAGGAGGAAATATGAAAATTAAAAGCATGAACTGGCCATCAGGAAGCTGCCTGCTTGATCCTCTTAATGCTGGTAAACATCATTAACTTTTCTAATGAGCTATAATGATTGAAAGTAGTACTATTCTACCCCGTGAGTCTGTTGTGGATGTAGGGCTACCAAAACAATTTCCTCAGAGGGTTTTCAACTTACTGAAAATGCTTATGGGACCTCCAGGGCTCTTGCACTTGGGAGATCTAACATTTTTTTTAGGGCTTATATCCCTGAGAAAGGAGATATTGTGGGCAGCACTGGGGCAGTGTGTGAGGAAAGCTGGATTCTTCTTGTAGCTCTATGCTTTTCTAGTCCCTGTGTGACCTTGGAGAAGTGGCTTTGCTTCTGTGAAGTGCAGCATGAAAAAGGGTAGTGGTTGCAACCAAAGGTCCCAGAGTGTTGAAATGTCAACAGAATCTTGTTACAGGAAACCCTGCAGTGTGCTGCACCCAGCAAATGTTTTTGTGCTTTTCTGTTAAAAATATAAGTATGTGGGAGGAAAAAAATCAAATTCTGCTCTTGGGACATGCAGAATGTTTTTATACAGTGGAATTGTTAATTGCTATCATAGAGGAAAATGACCACATTAGAAGTGGCAGCATGTTGTTGGCTTAGCCTTGCTCTTGCCTTTGAGGGAAGATGTTTAAACATTTCATAATGTGTAAGTCACAAAGTAACCAGTTGGTCCATTGTAACTATATTGCCTTACACGGTTGGTTCACTTTGGTCATCTGCTGGTTTGTGG
>JAOEHX010024449.1:0-13500 GCA_025448015.1 Bolborhynchus lineola | reverse complement strand
TCGCTGGCGGTGTTCAAGGCCAGGTTGGACAGAGCCTTGGGTGATATGGTTTATTGTGAGTTGTCCCTGCCCATGGCAGGGGGGTTGGAAGAGGATGATCTTAAGGTCCTTTCCAACCCTGACTATTCTATGATTCTATGCTAAATTATTCAATTGTTAGTCAACTAAAAATTATTCAGTTAGTCAGTTATTGAACTGTTTAGTCAGTTTGTTTACCTGAAAAATAATACTTTCCCTACATTATATAGAGCAAGAGTTTTGAAAGTTAATAAGATTAAACTAGTTTATTAAAGTAGTTGATTCAGTATTGTTCACTTGCAGGGTTTAGTTGATAGTTGATATACAGGGCCGTGACCTGTATATCTGGTGAACTGGAAAAGTAAGGAGAAATACTTTTATTCAAAATTGATGAATAAAACCTCTCTAATAAATTCTGTTAACTTTTTTTGTGGTAAGAATCCTCCTTAAAATTGCAGTTTAATTTACATCTGTGAAAAGTACAGTCTTTTAAAACCAAGTTAAAAATCTGTGATAGTGGTGTTGCATGCAGTGAGTACATACTGACTGAAGATTTCAGTCAGGATTATGTATTTCCCCTTCCCTTGCTCTGTGTTTGAGGTGGGTTTGTGTGTGTTTGTTTTGAATTATGTTATGAAACAGATTGTCACATGCCAGAGTTTAACTAAGAAAAACACTAATGTATACTTTACTAGTTTTACCATGTTTCTTCTCTTAAACCTCCTTTTGATATTGTTCATCCAGCCAGTGTTTTTGACCAGAGTTAGTGTCCAGAAATTTTTATTGATAGCATTAATTAATCCTCTTAGTGATAGAAGCACAGAATAGTTGTATAGCAAGGGCAAAAGAAATCACTGCCTTTCTCTGGCAGCAGTAGACATTCCTGCAAAGCAGTGTCTGCTTATGCTGCTTCCATGGAGCCCACATTCAAGGTATTTCTGAATGGTATAGGACAGAATTACAGATTATAATTGTCTGTTCTCTGAACTCACGTTGTCATTGCCCTTGGGGAAAATACAACTTATACTTCTTTGCTAAGGAATGTATGGAGCCTGATATTACTAAGAGAATAATCTGTAGGTGGTGATAGAGAATTAATTAGCCAGTGTGGTTTGCTTCAATTAAGTTAACAAGTATATGCATACTCTACTTCTGTTTATCAAAAGCTGCTATGGAACAGATTTTTTGTTTAAATTATCCTACTTAGCCTTTCTTTTTAATTTCTGAAACTTAAAAGGGATGGATAGGGGAAGGAAAGTTCCAAAATCCATCCTTAGGCCATGACAAGTATCTATATGAACACTGACCTCCTATCTTACATATCTGCTCATGAATTGCTAGGATTTGCTTCTTCCATCGTGATGGAAAGCTAGGCATCTGTTGTAAGACAAACTGCAAACAATGTTATTTGTCACGTAGTTACTCTTCAGATGTGAAAAGGTGTAATGTTTTATCAAATGCTTTAATGATAATGAAAATAAGGTAGGCTTTCTGAGAGCAATGCTACAAAACATCAGTAAAGTAAAACATGAGTTTCCTGTTTCATGTACACTCTGATGAAACCCAAAGCAGTTTGACAGGCTTGATACATGTAATTTGTGGTAGCCTAGATAAAAATCACACAGATATGTGGGTAGCAGCACTCATATTTTTTTTTTTTTGCCATGATTGCAACAAACCTACCAACCTGTTTTTCTGTAGTCTTACCCCAGATGTGAGCTTCTTTGTGAGGCCTGAAAAAGAGCTCTCCTGAGTCTGTGGGAATACTTTTCCCATAAATATTTGAGAAGAAAAATACTTCTACTAACTACTGCGGATCAACCCTGTACTGAATGAGACAAGTCAGACAGGACTGAGAAACAGCCACTAATTAGAAAGAATGGCAATAGCAGTACTGTGCTTGTAAGGAAGAGAGGTTTAATGACAATGACCCAGTTGTAAGTATTGTTTTGATTTTTGATTTTAAAAAAAGGGCACTTAGTGGTGTCAAAACCCAAGGAAAATCATAATGTTTTTGATAGGACTTACAGATCCTGAGACAGGCTTAATAGAAATTAATTTCTACTTTCTCATTTTATTTCTTTTTCAACTTTTGATTTTAAAAAGATACCCTCAAGCTGCAGAAACTATGCACCACAGTTTTAACAACAGGTTTTTCCACTGAATAATATTATACAAGTGGGATTTTTTTCCTGTGACAGTCTAGTTTGGATCTTTCCAATCTCTAATGCACTTATGGGGAGTTCAATTTTATTCTTTATGGTAAGCTTAACTTCTGACTTGTATATTATAATTGAAGTCTAAAACTATGAAACCCTTCCTTTTTCTGAGTGGCCAAAGGAGCTCTGAGCAGGCTCCATGACATCCCAGAGTGTTGTTCTTTTCAATCTACTTAGCTCTGGATTGTGTTCTGTAGGACTCTTTGGCTAGCTGGTAATGTCAAAACCAAACCAAACCAATGATAAGTATTGTGATGTGTAACCTCAAAACCTGTCTCCTTGCCACTTAACCAGCTCTTATGCTATCCAGACAGCAAGTCAGCCAGCTTCTCATCTTAAGAGACTTGTGTAAGCAAACACTATCAGAAGTGATCAGAGCTGCTTTAACTGCTTTTGCCAGCTATTTCCTGCTATGCAGCCACTTAATTAGAAGGTGCTGGTAGCTGATGATATTTTAATGGGTTATGACTATGAATAAACAGAGTGTCTTGAGTTGAGAATTTCTATTTTGCATATGAAATGAGGTTTTATTTGTTGCCAGGTAGAAAAACAAATGTTTGTGAATGCTAGTGGCTGAATTTTTTTGTAAAACATACAGGTGCTTGCAGTAGAGGACATCAAAGTAGTCATTTGAGAGGAATGTCAGAAACTTATGTAGTGTTTTCCAAGAATTTTTTGTTTAGTGGGTAGGAAAAACATTACAGTTTATATTAAGGGGGTAGGAAGGGATCAAGGGCATAGTAGGAAAAGCAACCAGTAAAGCATGTAAGTTTAAGCAGATTCCCAAACACTCATGTTTTACTGTCACCCTGCTGTTTGTTGGTTTTCCTGTGGGCCCATTTCCAAATTGTCAGCAGATGGTGTAAGAGTGTGGGTGCTTGGAGTATGGGCTGCTGTATTCCACAGCCTTTTCAAAGTGGAAGCCATAATTTTTAAAACATCTGCTGAAAAGACAGAATAATACTACTTTGCAACTAATAGTGTTAAAAAGCTGGGTGATTTAGTCCCCAGATACTATTTTCATTTAAAAATCTTGTAAGTGTATTGTTATTCACAAAAGTTTCATCTAATCCCATTATTTTTAAATCCAAGTATTTTATAAATGTATTTTGACACTACCTGCTGACAGCAGTCATCTTCATATATCTACAATTTTACTCATTGCATGATTCATATGGTCCCAGCATCTCTTACAAATTCACCTCTGTTGTTTAGTTACCTGTTGCTGAGGAACCATTACAATTTAGTGTCAGTTTGAGGTTGCTCAGTCATGAAGTAGTTCAGCAGTGATGATAGGAACAGTTATGACTTCTGTGTACAAGGCTGGATGCAGCGGCTCCTGCAACTTCTTTACCAAACCCCCTGAATTTACCAGTGCCTACATGGTAAATTAAATAGCTATCTGGTGAGTTGATCAGAGGACTGACCTGTATGAAGGTAATTTTGCACAAAGTGGTTAGTTTTCCCTATGGAGGAATTTTGTGACATGATAAGAGACTACACCCCAGGACAGGAAGGGAGAAAGAGATGCATGTATTGCTGTCAGAAACTCTGTATTGAAAAACCACAGAGTTACTTTCTGTAGTTCCCACTCAAGAGTAGTGATACAGCAAGGAGAAAACAAAATAAGATAACAAAATGCTGAAAATTAAGAACTCGACGATGTAATTTCTCACTATAGAAGAATGAATCCAAAGCATACCTGGGATTTGAAGAGTTTAGGTCTTTAAGTACTTGCTGATTTCATCCTTCTTTCTGTTGCTCTTATCTCCATCCCAGCTTGGACTATTCTGTTACTTCAGTTTTAGTCAAAATCCCTTAAATCCATTTGTCACCATTATGGGAAATGTGTATTGAAGTGCATATTGTAAACTGACCCAATTTGGTTTAATTGCTTGCAGTAAAACTGCATAGTCATATGTGTCAGCGCAGGCTACCATTTTAAGTAATGCATACCTTAATTTTTGTAAGAGGTAATTCTGATTTACTTTCACATCAGCTGAAAACACTGCACCAATAACCTATAGTAGGGAGCTCAATTCTAATAGGATGGTAAAAGGAGAATCAGATTCAAGAAAGACCTAACTTGATGAAAGCTCAAAAGTGCAAAATGACTTGCAGGGCAAGTTTCATGGCAGATACACATTGTTACCAGTCCACAACACCAACCTGTAACCTGTAGTTATATGTCCAGCCATTGTATCCAACTGGTAAGGTAGTACACAGCCTATGTTTTTCGCTAGCCAAAGAAGCAACAGTACTTCAGGACAAAAGATCCAAATAGAATTGCATCCAGCAATGCATGCCAATTACAATTTCAATTTATTCTTTATCCGTTTATTCAGCTTTACAACGAGAGAGTGAGAAATAAACAACAGCAGCACAGTTAACTCAAGGACATAATGGTTCATTTACCTTTTCTGCCTCAATCCCTGTTTCTAGCTGCTGCTTCTGTTTAATGCAGAGCTGTCCCACTTTAGCCAGGAGCTCATGTGGGTGAATAAAGACTCGTGAGCTCAGAAGGAAAGTGAAGATGTATGTCCTCTGTGGAAGTAGAAAGAAAAAAAGTTGAATAACTTTATCCAAAATAACATGTCTTCCTTGGAAAAACTATTCCACAATCCACTAATGTAACTTTGTTTCATTTAAAGTTTTTAATACTTTTTTCCTGTCTCCAGAGACATAGTGGTCCTTTCCAGGTCTGACAAAAGGAGCTGCTGTAGGCTTCAAAGCCATCAACTGTGGTGTTTTCAGACTCCCAAATTATTTTCCTTTAAAATGCAATACTTAGTATATCTAACTAGTCATCGCTCACCAAAAAGACAAACAAAATACATCCAGTGTAGGGTGCTGTGCCTCTTGAATGCCACAATTTGTATTGCTTTGTTTCTTTAAGAATGATTGTTTTTTCATGGAGCTGCAGAAAACTGCTTCATGGGTATTCCAAACCACAGCTGTAATTTCTTCATCTGTAAGGTTTGTTTTCTTCCTTTTTTGCCATGATCACTGACACAAGCTTTAGTTTATATTGTGGCCATGTGACAGTAATTCATTTAAGCTTAACTTCACTAATTTGGGGCCTGTTCCAGAGTCTTTTGAGCATGAACACTACTAATAAATGCCAGTAATTATTATTTGTCATTAGAAATATTCTCTCCATTTGTATTTTAAAAGCTGTAATGTATTGCATTCTGAATCATACTCTGGGCAGTTTTGTTGAAGTGACAATGCCTTCATGCCCTACTCTTGCTACAGTGTTTGAAATCAGGCTTCTGTATTTGAATGTAATTGCTGAGAAATGACTGTAGTATCTCATAAGCACTTCAGTTTTTCCTTTAGGCTTTTTGACAAAATTTGGAGTTGCAGGAATTGTAGGGGATCTCTTTGACAATGAATTTCAATTAACCTCTGTTATGTTTGCAGTGTGTACTGTTAGTTTGCACTGTGTTTTTAGAAATGTGATTTGGCAGGCCACAACCAAGTATGCATATAGATAGTCAATGTGCATGTATACAACTTCGGACTGGGCAAGTAAATTGAGACAGCTAAAAGCTATGACCAGTTGTCTAAAAAATGGCATCGCTACTATTAGCTATTGAATTCTTCTGCTCGCAGCCTCTAAAACACACCTGTAGTTAAGCAATCATGGTATCTTTAGGACACCAAAATTGTTATGGGGTTTATTTATAATTACAATAAAATGTTTTATTAAAATCCTCCAAATATCAGAAGGGGAAAAAGGACATGTTCTTTTTAACAAAATAAATAAAAATACCTAAAAGTCACAATGTTCTGGGACCGAGTGAGCAGCATAATAGATTGTGCATCTGTTACATAGCCAACTCTGTCCTGAGCTTGTGGAAGAAGGTAATGAAAGCGCATTGGAGTGTGATACAGCAAAGGCATTTAAAAATGCTTATTCTGATTTGAGAAATCTTATTAGCACTGGGATTTATGTGTTAAATTAGGAGTACCATTCATTCTGTACAATGAAAACTGGAATTACTCCATAGTCTTTGCCTTGTTTATTGTTTATAAATAGAGGAACTGAGGAGAAGGGTTAATTGGATGGACAGTTTGGGTCAGGTACCTGAGTAGTGCTTCTACTTACAGAAAATGGACAGCTGGGACCATCTAACAATCAGGCTTTTAGTGACTTAGAGTAGGTGGCCAGGGCAGTGACAGGACACTGACAGAATAGCCTCCCTTCTTGATGGCATGGTTGCTAACATCTTATACAAAGGTATATTGTGAAAATTTGAGAAACTGTGCTTCTGTTTGGTGTTTTATGTGTCTCTGCAGAATTTTCAGAGTTTATTTTTACATTTCAATAACAACAAAATTGCAATTCATTAATTTTAGTAAGAAATTCAGTGTGGCTCTTACACCTGCATCTGAAAACAGTTGATGACATTGTATCAGCTTTAGACAAGCTTTATAAACATCTATGGTAGTTTATGTGGTGCATTATGGGCATAAAATTAGGCTGAAGAACTAGCCTGAATCACAGAAAGGGACTTGGTTGTATTATCAGAAAATGCATTAGATCTTTAATTTTTATGTATATGAGAATGACCCCAAAACTGATAAACTCCCTCATCAGAATGAAAGAACAGAAAGAATAGTATTGGGCTGTGAGATTTTTCTTTTATTGGGGGGGTGGTGAGATTGGAGTGCTTTTGTTTGGTTTTGTGTGTTAAACTGTACCTGGTTATTCCCTGTTGGTTTTTGTAGCCATCTTCCAGATTTTTTTTTTTATCAGCATTGTCCCTGAATTTAAAATTGTGAGTCTAGACTATCAGGGAGAAGAATAGAGCTCTTGGGTGCATCAGCTGTCACTGGGTTGTGTGGAAAATTTGTTCTGGAAACATGAAGCAGCTCTCCTACTGTATTTTGCATTTGAGAGATAATGGAAGAAAACAAAAAATAGACTTTGATACTTTCATGTCTTCCCCACATTCTTGTTTTGGGAGTTTAGAAGCCTTTTTGAAAGATGCCTGCACATTTAAGTAGTAGGGAGCCACAGCTTATGCCACACTGCTGTTACAGTGACCTTTGCTCTGATAAGCTGGAACGCATTCTTTTAAAGAAAGATATAATTTTGCTTCTCATACTAATTCTAGTGTTGGTCTCCCTGGTGGAAGTTTATGTGGTGTGGGACAGTGTTTATTTCTGGGTGACTCTGAAAAAGTCCCACTCAGACTATCATTTCCCTATTGTTATATTGCAAGAAAAGTATGACCCAGATGACCTGTGATTTTGTTTGGTTTCAATAATGTTTCATATGATGTTCAAAGAAGTGCCAAACTGGCAAGCTGCAGGAAGATCATATATATGGCAATATAAGTGTGTCCTTCTATTTTAGGCTTGCTGATGTCTCTCTGTAGTCTGTAGTAACTGTACTGAACCCATGTAATGTTTTTTCCAGATAACACTGGACTATTAGGTTTCAGAAACAAATTATTATTGCTTCTGCAACCCATCTGCTGTATTTTTAATCAATTTTTTGAGTCACTTAACTGGAACTAGATTCAGTACTTTGGAAAACAAAATTGTTCCGTTGTGGTCAATCTAGATATGCTGGTTATAATATACTGGTATCTAATTGGGGTGTGTGTGATACTTTTATTGCTTATGCTGTCATAGACAAGAGGTAACTGCAATTAAGAATCAAATTAAAAATTATAGGTCTGACAGCAGTATCTGCCTCTATGTCCTTGTCTCTCTGCTAATAGGCATTCCCTATCCAATAAAGAAAATTCGGTCTGAACTAAGCCCTATATTTCAGCTTAGCAGTAGGTCTAGGGGGTTAGGAACACAGTTGTTTTGGATAGGAAGTATTTCATACTAATATCATATATATTACCTAGATCAAGGACTTTACTACTAAACACATATAGGCTAAATATTTTAACAGAGTAAAAATCTACCCTCTCTCATAGGCAGTTCATTAATCATGAAGATGATGGTTTCGAGAAGGAAATTTAGCTATGAAGCTAGCTAGTTTGACAAAGAATTATTAAAAATATTTCTATAAGCTATGAGATTGAAAGTTAAGCTTCATTTATTCTACAAAAGTGACAGGTATTTGGGAAGAGAGGGGGGAAAAAAATCCTTTTTGCACTTGGAACAACATAAACTGACACAAAAGGGCTTGTACTTTATGAGAGAATAAGAAGCCAGATTCCTTTAGTGCCTAAAGTTGTTGCTAAGAGATGAGCTGAATTATATTTAAAAAAAGAGAGTGCAAATGCACAAGGCTAAAGAAGGAATTGTTACTTTCTGCCTGAAGAATGCACTGATGTCTTCTTGAGGAGGAGGGGAAAAGAAAGAAAAATGTTTTCTTTGTGCTCTCTCTGCTCATTCTGGAACTCCATGTTCGTGAAATATTTTCTTGAAATGTGTTTTTTGCTTGGGCACAAGGGTTGCAGACTGGTACATTCCATTCCTAACCTCCCGAACTCCTTCGTCTCATGAGTATACATTTTTCGATGTGCTGCACAAGTCCCTGTAGACAAACAAGCCTCCAAAGAGCAGGACACACATGTATGCCCTTATCTTTCCCATCCCCCCTTTGCCTGTCTTGTGTTTGGCCAACATGGCAAATACATTCTTGCTTTGCCTCTGTAACCAGCAGAGAAAGATAGTCTGTATTTGCTTTCTCCCCTGTCCCCTTTTTTTTTCCTGTCTGGAAGCTTCCTGTGATCTTTAGCTGCATGTCCACACAGGCGAGAATGCCTTCTAAGCCTTGTGCTCAGATGTACTAATCCTAAAATTTGGACGAGTCCTGCAACTTACGGATATGTCACTCTGAAACTGAAGTAATCTCTGCTACTGTTACCAATAGCTTCTCTTGGGGTGAATTAACTGGTGGTGCCTTGCTGCCTTACTTGGTGTGTGTAGCCAGAGACATGAGGCTGAGAGGTGCTTGTACCATTCTCTTGAGAACATGAGTATTGGCTACTCTTCTGACAGTGTATCAGCTTAAATGGCTATCACTCTAACCCTCTGTGGCAACTTCCCTAAAAGTAGAAATGAGCATGAAATTAAATTTAAGTGTTGTATTTAAAGGTAACTCAAATGCTCCTTCCTCATATAAATTGTTGTATGCTTTGTTTATATAAAATAAGCTTTGTTCAAAGCTTATTTATCTACTCATTTTATAATTATTCCTTTCAGCTAAATTGGGTGATCTGATTTAACTAAAAGAATGTGTCCTGCTGTAAAGGAGATGAATTTCCTTTAACACTGTTTTCTATTTTTCCCTGGAGCTCCCTTAATTGCTTCTGTTCTATCTCTCTCAGCTGTCAGCTTGCTGTCTTTTTAAACTGCAGTCTGTGGGGGTGGGGTCCATGAATGCTTGGTTTGCAATGTTCCCTTGCATGGTGTGTGGGATAGCACCATGGAAACTAGTAGCACTCCAAAATAAATTGTAGACCCCTTAAGTAATGCTCACCTTCTGGAACCATTTTCAGAGTAGTTGTGTCATAAATAAATCTTATGTTACAAGTGACAATAAGGAATGTATATTAGCAGCTACTTAAAAGTACTGTCTGTACTCCAGAAATCCAAGCAGCAAGTAACTGTATTCTAGGAGCACATAAAAAACGGGAATGGACTCCTTGGAAGGCTGAACTACAGCTGCCCAGTGGTACACCATACTAGCTCTACCTGTTGCTTTCTTCTGCGCATCTATTCTACAATTTGTATTTGGGGGCAGAGAGCTGACACATAATGTCTAACAATGATTATCCCTCTGTGTCTTATGAATTAGCACTAAGCATCTGTCAAAGGTAATGAAATTGTATCTTAGCCATATTTAAATGGAAGGTTTAGTGTTACTTTTGAACTATTAAAATCTCCTAGTTTTGCTTATTTTAATCTTCTACTGATGATAACTGTCAATTCTCCTGCTTATACCAAATGAACACTCATATGTGGAGTCTCTTTATGAAGATGAGTGGTGCTTACATGGGAGCTTGGAGGGACTTTTTGACTGATGTGAAACCACAGTAAAAAGCTCTTCACCACCTGGACTGAGAAACATACAAGATATAGCATGGCTCACTATGACAAGTGTTAAGTCCAGCATACATGTTAATAGTGATTTCAATTTCCTAACCCTTATTAGTCTTTATGAAGAGATGGGATTTTTATGCCACAGCTACCACTTTTTCAGAGCTCAAACGGAATATAGGCTATAAAACCTCTCTGATTTTTGGCAACTTGTTTAAATATCCCTTGTATCCGTTGGTGAGAGATGTTAATTTTAAGTGATCAAGTACTCTCTTAATAATATCCTCGGTTCAGAATCTCACTGCATGCCCTGGAGTTATAAATGGTATTACTTCAGGGGACTGCACTAAGGATGTTTAATCAGCTGCTGAATCATTTTCAGGCTTAGAAACATACATACATAGCAGTACCGGCCCATTAAAAAGGCTTGAGAATGAAAGCATTTTAATTAAATTATTTTTTCTTTTCCTGATGGCCTAAGAGATGCATAGAATTAAAAAACCAAAACCCAAAACAAACAACACAACAACAAAACTTAAGCTGATTTCAGGTCTGCTTTACTAGGTAGGAGCTGGTTAGTAGTTAATCTTGGCTACATTAGAGCTAAAGCAGCTTAGAGAGATTGAAAATTTTGTGGCTAATGCTGCTTTTAATTGGTTCTTAAGGCACCCTTTTGGCTTCAACACGGCTGTATCTTTCTAACAAGTGTTTTCATTTAAAAACAGAAAGCATCCCCATTGAGCAATATCTTTAGTGAATGAATATTGCAAGTAAAATAAAGCAAGTTTAGCCCACATCTTAATCTTGAATCAGATGGAAGAATAATTTCTTTATACTAAGTGATGCACATACTAATGCAGGAAAACCATGAGAAGAAAAAGAAACCCCTTCAGTGTATACTTACATCTGGATAATAGTCCATGGTGGGTACCAGGTGCTCTATCAAGGCCTCCAGTGATCCAGAAACAAGGTTCCCATCCTGATAAACAGGGTCCACACACCTCTCCCCCATATCTGGCTGCACTTGCCCACTACAACTGGAACCAAGCATGCTGGAAAATATTGGGGTCTGGGGCATAGTTTCCTGCAGAAGCAGCAAAAAAAAAAAAAAAACCAACAAGAAAGAAGGTTAAGCTTCCTTTCAAGATATCTTATGTGTAGGTTTTAGACAGGCATACATTATAAACACGATTACATATTTGACTGAATGCAGTCTAGGCATTTGAGCTAAATTCTGAATCCAAGCAGTCACACCTCTGTAAGCTGACTTTGGGGTTTGAAATACGTTTGAAACAATGTCACTAAGGCTGTAGATGCAGAAGCTGTAAGAATTTTCTTCACTGTACGTGCTTCCTCCTTTCTCCCTAGTTTTCCCCTAGCTTTTTATGCTGTAAAACTGTACAGGGATGAAAATCTAATATGTTTCCTGAATTCAAAATATAATGAAGCAGATCCTTAGTGAACAAATAAACAAAACATACTGTGCCTTAATGTCCCTCTTTTTACTTTTTTGAAGTAAGATCTTTGGCCAAAATACTTGATTTGTGACGATAATTCCTTCAACCCCTTCTGTAGGTAGATGTAATCTGGGTGTCAACAGAACTGCATCATCATCTGCTCATAGATATTACTGAAAACACGGGGGGACATACTGTCTAAGCAAAATTGTCCTTTTTTTGGGTGCATAAAACCATTAACTGGGTGGAACTGAATGCTATGACATACACTGTAACATATAACTCTAATAACAGTCTCTGGAAATTTTTGCTTAGGAAACCAACCTGCTGTTGCAATAAAAAGGCCACAGGAAGGTTTGGGGTTTCCACCTCCCTCCCCTTTGCCACAAGCTGTATCAGTATACCCTAGTTACCAACTGTGAATAAACTGTGGGGTTTTGTTTGTTTGTTTTAAATTGGTTACAGCTTAAATATATGCAGAAGGCTAAACAAAACATCCTGCTACTGTATGTAAAGGTTGAAAATACTGGCATCTTATCAAACAGCACAGTATCAAAACAGTTCCTCCTGGCTGCTGAAATAGTTAAGGCGGTTTAGAGGGTAAAGTGAAAAGAAGGCAGCATTAACTCTTTAGCTGCTGTCTCACCATCTGTGAAACAAACATTGTCACACTCCATAAGGCACTTAGGTAGATAAAAGGATCAGGCTATTACCAGTACCTTTAAACTGACAGCTGTATCTAACTGCACTTGTCTCTTAGCATATGTCTTCTCATTAGCTATTTTTCAAAAATTAGTTTAAGAACTGAAACCCTTCAATTCTATTTATTATTTTTAGGTAGCACTTGAAACAATCGCAGAGCAAAACTGTACTTGGTATTCTTTTAAAGGCACATTCTTTCTCTCAAATTCCCCAAAGTGATCATTCGTATTTACAACCTGGGATACACAGTATTTTTCTGTTTTAAAGCTCAGATGGTAAATATGCTATGTGCATTGGTAAAGAAAGGAAAAAAAAAAAAAGCCCCCAAAACAGTATTAACAATACTTGTTCAGCAAGATGACAGATTCACTTATGTTTAAGTAGAACTGCTTTGTGGCTTTAACCAGAAGACCTTTATGTATTCATATGTAGTACAGATACAGGGAAAGTGTAATTTGCTGTAACTTAAAATATAGCAGCTGTTTAATAGTGAACAGGGAGACTACTCTGAAGAGCTCAGTTGCAGAATTCAGGACCTAAAGTTAAATAAAACAGAAAATGCATAGCCTAGTGGCATACCAAATGGAATGAAAAATTATGATTCTGTTCAAACAGGCATTAAAGTTATTCAGTATTTCATAGATCAATCAGTTAGACCTAAGCTTTGCAGTACATTGCAATCTGAGAAATCACTGGAGTGTATGATGAAGTAGCCAGCTTTGCTATGCATACTATGCAACTCGCCAGTAATGTGTATTTTTTCCCTTTTAAGGTCCATAGCAGTAGAGCTGAAAGCTACTTCTCAGGCTGGACAGGCTGTGATGAGCATTTCTGGCTAATAATATGAAGTTGCACAGGGTTTTAAGGTTAGTTAATCACCAACTAAGCACCGACTGAACAGATGCTTTAGGAGGAACGTATGCCGATTTTGCCATCAAGTGCTTTAAACCCCTTTAACATGCCCATTGTTGCATCAGTTTTGGTTTTCAAGACCCTTTTCGGGAGGAGCCTGCGATGACCGTCGCGGGGTGACGAGAGCCGGGAGCCGAGCCGCGGCTCTGCCAGCGGCGCCCGCTGCTGCCACCGGC
>JAOEHX010024448.1:0-26283 GCA_025448015.1 Bolborhynchus lineola | reverse complement strand
GGTCGGATAGCATTAAAACCAAGGGAAATTTACTGCAGTTGTGTTCTTTATTGCAAAAGTGAGTGGAAGGAAGAGTGTGCAATATATTTATTTTCTTTACAGAAAACTGTTCTCACATTCTCCCTTAGACTCTCAGGGCAGGGACTCATCCATAGGAAAACTTATGAGTTTTAATCCCAATTTTTCACTGGAAACATTGCATTTACATCAGAGATGACTGCTGAGAGAGATCGTGAGAGAAAATTAGTGCTACCATGGAAACATCCCAGAAAGGAGATTTATTTTTTAGTCTGTTTTGGGGGAACTTCTGCCAGTATGCACTGCCTTTGTACATGTTAGATTGTGAACTTGATGACAACCTAGCTGGTAAATAGAAACTTCTGTATTTGTTGGCCAAAATATGACTTTCCTGTTTGTTAGACACTAACAGATTAGCTATTAGGCTCTGTCTAGGCTAGCTTCATGATCATCCATCTGCAGACAAAACAGCCATTTTAATATATTGTCCTTTGAGAGGCACAGAAGAAAATGTTTAGATAGATCTTAAGGATAGTAAAAAATATTATCTGTTTTGTTCTGTTTTGTTTAAATGATATTAAAGTCTGAAAGACTGGGGAGGAGTCCTACGAGCCTAGATAACGCAGTACATTTAATGACAAGGTTTTATGACATGAACTCACAGCTTTTAAAAGAAATCAGTCCCGGATCCATTTAACAAGGCTTTCAAGTATCATCTACCAATAAAATAGAAGTGAAAATTGATTTAGAGACAAACGCACCCAGAATATGCAGAGGGGAGCCACTGCCTTCTTATTCCTGCTGCAGAAAAATCCCATTGAGCAACATCAGTTTAGTGTCAAACACTAAACTGAACTTTGCCCGGCTATGCACATTTTGATTCTAATGGGATGCTGACAACTCTTACAAAGGCTGTAACAATACAATTGTGTGCAGGGAAGGAGGCTGAGTTCCTTGTGTCTGTAAGTGGGAGGTGCCTGGCAGATAATTATGGAACAACTCTCCCTTCCCCCACCCCTTGGAAAGGACAGTTTCTCATACACTAATCAAACTATTTCTATTCATAACCAGTATCTCTGATGGAAGAGAAAGTCTTAATTTCAATTACTTGCTGCAAAAAGTAGTGAAGTGTTTTCTTTCTTTAGGGAGATATAAATTTATGTATAGGACTAGTGCCTTTCTGTGACAGAAAATGAAGCAGTGTCTTGGCTTTGTTTCAGGGAAAACTCAGATCTGGAGGGTAGAACCTTCTAATCAGTTGTTTGGAACTAAGCTTTTGTAAAATTAATGCTCAAATATACCCAGGCTTGAAGTCAGAAACATTCAGAGAAATTGTTTGCTATTACAGCTCTTAGCTTGCCCAGGAAAAAAAAAAAAAAAAACAAAACAACAACAAACAAAAAGCAAACCAAAAAGCAGCCGTCTGAACTGGTACTGCTTTAACTATTTAGTTTAGTCATATTTAGTTAAAATATTAAGTTAACTTCAGTTAAGTCATGTTAGGAACAAAAAATGAGTGGAAAAATCTACAAGTGAGCTTAAATGAGCGTATTCATGCTCACTTTCTGCTTGCAGCAGGGGGTAAATAGTGGTATATGTAGCTGTTTCATGATAAACTGAATCACCAACATCTCAGCAGGATGCTTTTACCAAGCCAAAAACCAAAGGAACCAAAATAGGCCAATTAATCAAAGTGGTTTCTATCATTTCTTTCTCATCATTCTACCTTGTTAATGTAACTGGATCAGAAAAGTATCTAATCATCAGTCTCACAGCCTCAGTGTATCAGTGCCTGAGCATCTCCCAGGGAATGGGATGGCAGTGTTTTGCTACACTGGGTGAAGGGTGCTCAGCTCCTTGCAAGACTGGGCTTTTGTGGCTATATCCTCATATGCAGCAGTGCTGTAATCTTCTTAGTCAAAAGCATATTTTTCCTACTTCTGTTTCAGAGTTTACTGTTAGCTGACATAAGCTGGACAGACTGTCTAAACTTGGGCTTCTACTGAGCTATTCTAACTGAATTTAGCTCACTTTTGCCAGTGATGATGTTTCTGCCTGTCTTGGGACCTGATTTGATTTCTGCTGAAATCAATGAATGAATGGTATCACGACTCAGAACCTACCTACTAGGGCTCATTTCTAAGATAGGTTTTAAAGGATTCAGTAAAATTATATTATACCTTTAGGATAAACTATAGTGTGTTCTTCCTATAAGGGATCATTACCCATACGAAAATCTTTCACCCATAGAGCCTTGTAACTAAAATTCAATTGTAATCCAAATAATATTTTTTTATGATCTATAAAAAAAGGAAGTAATAACACAGACAGTAATGACAGAAATAAACTTGCAAGTCATTTTATACGCCATATTCTCCACTTCATTACGTTAATTTTATTACAGTATAACATCATTCAGCTGTATTACCCTTGCATGAAATTACACATCCTATGGAATAATCTCACAAAGTATTTCTATATGCTGTTTTAATATTTCAAATATTAAAAAATGTCATTTAAATATATGGATATACCGATTCTACCATTTGAAGCCTTCATTTTGATAGTCAAAATGACATCTAGATTCCTCTATTGGCATTTCATGAGCTATATAGGATTTACATTTTATTGTCTGGTGCTGCCACTGGGAAATCAATTTTCTTAAAGAACATTGAGTATAGAGATAAGAAATTTCTAGCAAAAGAAACTGATAGTTTCCAGCAAACTGAGGAATCATAGAAAAGATTCAGAAAACCTCAAATTTCCACCAAAATATACGTCTTCCATGTACAAGTTATATTAGGTTTCAATATTTAGTAAAAAAATATGTCGTACTGGTGGTATTCTTCATGATGAGTTTAAAATATCCATTTCCATTTTATTTCTCAGCTTCCTAAGACTGTCTCCCTATGTTAACAGGTTATTTTTTCTTTTTCTTTTCCTTCTTCTTCTTTATTTCAAGGAAACATTTTAAACATGGCAGAAACTAAAATCTTCCAGCTTGGAGAAGCTCTCACCTTTTTGTTTGTCCTGATGTGTTCGGTTGATGCAGCTTCCTTCCAGCAGCATCAGCTGCTTCAGAAAGATCCAGACTATGTAATGAAAAACTTACAAAGGTTTCCAAATCCTGATATGATCAAGGCTTTAGAATACATAGAAGACCTTCGCAAGCAAACTAACAAGGAAGAAAGCAGCCCTGATTACAACTCTTATCAGAGCATCCCATACTTCCTGCAACAGAAAGAAAGCAAAGATCAGGTTCACCTACCAGATAATTTAAGGGATTCTTTGACTGAAGATGAGTCCCAATGGGTTAAGGTAATGTTGGAAGCCTTGAAACAAGCTGAGAAAGAGTCAAAAGTTGGCCCAAAGGAGAATAAACTTTATGGTCTGAGTTCCGATAGTAATTTTCCAGCTGGAGGAACTGACGATTACGAGGCTTACAAGTGGCCTGCAAGATGGCAAAAAAACCTCAAAATGCCACTTGGTCACTATGAAGACAGTTCAAGAGACAGTCCTTTCAAGCGTACTAATGAAATAGTGGAAGAGCAATACACACCCCAAAGCCTTGCTACGTTGGAGTCTGTTTTTCAGGAGCTGGGGAAGATGGCAGGACCCAGTAACCACAAGAAAGAAAGGTTGGATGAGGACCAGAAATTGTATACAGATGATGAAGATGATGTATATAAAGTGAATAACATTGCCTATGAAGATGTGGTTGGAGGAGAAGATTGGAATCCCATAGAAGAAAAAGTGGAAAGTCAAACTCAGGAAGAGATAAAAGATAGCAAAGAGGAAGTTGATAAACATGAAGAGGAGATTGATGATGAAATGAAAAGATCAGGGAAACTCAACTTCCTTGAGGATGAAATAAGAAGAGACAATAAAGATCAAATGTCAGAGGATGTTTCAAAGCTAATGAATTATTACCTGAAGAGGCTGATGGGTGGTGCTGGGAATAGGAAATTAAGGACTGGAGGAGAACTTGAGGAAAAAAGAGCACCCACATTTTTGGATAAGCAATTTGATCCTCAGTCTGTAGCTCAGTTGATAGAAATCTCAAGGAATTTACAAATTCCTCCTGAGGATTTAATAGACATGTTGAAAACTGGAGAAAAAAAGCAGCTTCAGAATGAAAGGTTGGAAGCTGAGCAGGAAGCAGAATTCCCAGAGGATCTCAACGAGATCACCGAAACCAATCTAGGACAGAGAGATATATTTAAACATAATGTAAACTCTAAAAATGGTTACGTGAAGCAGCCTCTTAATCTTATTCCAGAAAATCTACCTGAAGACCTTAATGTTGAAGATATAGTCAGTCTTCTGGGAACTGACAATTTAGCTAATCAGAATCCCTCCTACTTCCTAAATCGTCTTAATCAAGAAAATGATTTGCCAAGACTGCCTTACATTCCCAGAAGATTGAAAGGACACCCGTTTCCTAAGGCTGCCTGGTTGAATGATTTGGAAAGGCAACAACTGGAGTACGAGAAACTGAATGAGAAGGATGAAGAGCTGGCCGATTACTTGGCAAAGGTGTTGGCAAAATATCCTGAAGTTATCAATATGAACCAGGTGAAACGAGTCCCAGTTCCAGCTTCTGAGAGCAACCTGCAGAAAGATGACCAGCTGGACCAGGCCATCAGGGAGCACTTAAGTCAGCTGGGACCACAGGAGGCTGCGAAGTTGGCTTCACTCAGCAAAAGGCTTTCCATGGCTGGAGAAACTGATGACACCCAAAACAGGCAGTATCTTGATGAGGATATGCTAGCAAAGGTGTTAGAGTATCTAAACCAGGAAAAATCAGAGCTTGAAAGAGATCACATTACCAAACGGGCAATGGAAAACATGTAATTGTTCCCCAAATATTATTTCTCTTCAATGTGTTGACTTCTATCCCAATTCAGTTGTGATTTATTCCCGCTCTCCCACTAAACAACCTATGGTAGACTACTTCCCATTGAACAGTCTGCATATCTTTCTCAGAGCTGTTATATTGTTTATTGATATACTTATATATGTTACAAATTATGGGGCAACCAACAAATTGCTTGAAGTGTTTTAAGAAACAATTTAATGAAATCAAATAAACCTATAACATGTAAACAAATGACCTTTGCATTGTTAATAAAACATGATAAATGAAGAGTGACAATTATAATTTGAAATTTTTAAGATTAATCGGATTATTTTGTTACTGTCTGTAGTGTTTTTTGTGGAGTATTAAATAAAAAAATAAAGCATTATATATATAGTTTTATTTACAAGGCTTTTTCTATTCAGTGTTTTATTGTTGATGAATAAATTATTTCTGGACAATAGACTGTGTTTTCTTTGTGGCAGTTTATAAAGGCATACTAATTTGAAACAGAATCATCTCTTTTCACTTCTACAGACAGCTCTTCTGGAGTTTAGTATTTTATTATAGAAAAAGTTGTTAGCACACATCTGGTTTTCTGGGCTGTGAGAACACTGACTGGCATTATCTTGAAGGGCAGCATGTACCCGAAAAGCTTGCGAAAGTCAACCAGGGCACTAACTGTATTATCTTCTCAGGAAATTGGACCCACATTATTCATAGTATCTCTTGGCAGTGGGAGGAAGATGATCTGTCGAGCTGAGACAGTCTTTACGATGAAGCTCTAAATAAATACAAAATTGAACCTTTCTATGTGTGTAGCAGCAGCTCTAGGGAGCTCTGCAGACAGGTTCTTTGCTATCTCTCATTGTGACTATCACAAAGAAAGAGATGCTCCAATGCAAGGCAGAGAGCTCACCCTGTAGGTAACATCATGTTTTTTGTCTAATGAAACTATTATTTCTCATGAAATGAAATATTATTCCCAATGAAATATTATTTCCATGAAATGAATGTTACACCTATAAATAAGTATATAAAGAACCATTATTATTCACTACATTAGCTGGACACTTGAAATATCTCTTGAGATGCTGTTAAAACCTGCAGTGGATGCTCTGGAAAAGCTCTGGCTCTTTTACAGAAGGAAATGTGCTTGTGTAACTCTATGAGTCAGACATGGTTTTCACTAGGACCACTCAGGCATAAACATTTGCAGGATTATAGTTTAAAAGTGGTTTTCCCTGTGGAATTCTTCAGGAGCTCATCTCTGCTAAGTGGGGTGGGTATGATTTTTGGTGAGGCAATGTCTCATGAAACAAAGTACAAAGGCTGCAGAAATAAGATTTCATCTTCAGCGTTACCATAACCCTGAGCAATTGCAGATTATAAGAGTTCAGTCAGAGCTTCAGTTTCCTGTTATTTGGAAGAGTCAAAACATTTAACATGACACTGAAAAAATACCATAGTGAAATTAATTTCTGTACTCTAACAGAGGACAGATCTGTTACCATTCGTGATTGCCTTGTCTGTGACACCGCAAACCTGAAATCACCTCATTTTATTCAAAACCAAGCTATGCTTTAAACAAATTACATTTTTCAGCACCTTGATTCCTAATACCATTATTCTCCTTGATCTTAATACTGCTCTTTCAATCCTCATAGTCCAGATGATATTTTTTGGTCAAAATAGTAACATTTAATTACATTCCATGCGGTACGTTAATTACATAATACATGGAACTACAGAAGAGTAATAGAAAAAAGAATACTGAGACATAAATAAATGCTTTCAGTTCTCAGTGAACAGCTTTGCAATTCCATATTTGCTTTCCAAGGTTATAATTTGCAGGAGACTTTCCTTCTCCCCTTATTCACGTACACACACACAGATCTTCAATGGACGTGAACAGTGGTTAGAAACATGCTGTGCAAAACACTTAATAAACATTGACATGATACCAGACTTAATAATTCAAAGTATCTTCAGCAGGACTAAAGCAGGACTGAAGACAACAATCTCTTCCTGATTCTTGCACAGGCCCAGAAACAACATATTTCTCCTGCCTCAGACATCTCAAAGCATGAGCAGGATACCAAAGTGGTTCTCAATGTGCTTCCTTGTATTTCCTTTTTGTAGCAGTATCCTTAAAGCACATGTATGTATGTGTGCTCCCTGCCCCCAAGTCAGGGTGGATAGTCAAGTCATACACCAAAGCTCATGCCTCAGGGCTAAAACAGATACAACTTCGTCTAATTTTTTTTCACAGCGAAAATTAAAATTGCATTTTTTTCCCCTTTTACTGCCCTGATTTCTTTCAATGGTACATACAGTGGTGCTTTAAAAAGGAGCTTTTCCATGTCCTCCCCAGCAGTTGCCGACCTGCAGGCTCAGAGGAGCATCACCCTCTCCCCAGTGCTGCAGTGCTGAGCAACACGTTGCTATGGCAGCTGGGAGGCAGCCGTACCTCCTCCCAGCAGTGCGCCACAGCGCTGAAGAAATGGAGATGAAAACGCTTTGAAGTCCCACCCTTCACTTCTCCTTTGTCCTAAAATTGTGCTCAGATGGCTCCCAGCACAACCCAGCCAGCCCTGTCACGGGTCTTTGCACTGCTCTGTGATGCTTCTCTTTCCCATTAGCTGATAGTGGTGGCAATGTCATTCCCCTAACACCACCAAAAGTCTCCAGACATGAGGGCTTTCCTAGGGGACTTGGCTCAGAGTGTGTTTGATGTCCTCTTCAAGTGGAAAATAAAACCATCAGGCAGTGAGATTTATGGTTTAAAGGGTCTTGTTTATTTTTGAAATGTAAAAGGTTGCCTATGTCAAAGCAATGTTTTACAGCAGGTATGTAGCTTGCTGTTATTATTCTTTGTTCTCACCAACAAACAGGGACTGATGGGGACTGTAAAGCTCAAGGACAGCCTTGCCTGCAGTGATCATGATGTGGTGGAATTCAAGAACCTTAGGGCATACAGCAAGCTTGCTACCCTGGACTTCAGGAGAGCAGACTTACTTTGGCCTCTTGAGGGATCTTCTTGGTAAAGTTCCATGGAATAAAGCCCTGGAAGGAAGAAGGGCCCAAGTAAACTGGTTAATATTCAAGGATCACCTCCTCCAAGCTCAGGAGAGATCCACCTCAGCAAAGAGGAACTCAGGCGGAGGTCTGCATGGATGGACAAGGAGCTCCTGGAAAAACTCGAACACAAAAAAGAAGCTTACAGAGAGTGGAAGCAAGAACAGGTAGCCTGGGAGGAATACAGAGAAATTGTGCAAGTAGCCAAAGATCAGGTTAGAAAAGCTAAAGTTATCCTTGATAATAGAATTAAACCCAACCAGTGATATCAAGAGCAAAAAGAAAAGCTCTATAGGTACATTGGGAAGATGTGAGCCCTCTCCAGAAAGAAAATGGGAGACCTGCTTACCTGGGACATGGAGAAAGCTAAGGTGCTCAATGGCTTTTTTGCCTCAGTCTTCACCAGCAAGAGCTCAAGCCACACTGCCCACACAGAAAGGCAAAGGTAGGGACTGTAAGAATGAAGAACCACTTGCTGTAGGAGAAGATGAGGTTCAGGATCATCTAAGGAACCTGGAGGTGCACAAATTTATGGGACCTGACAAGATGCATCTATGGGTCCTGAGGAAACTAGCAGACAAAGTAGCTAAGCCACTGCTTATCCTATCTGAGACATCATGGCAGTCTGGTGACATTCCCACTGACTGGAAAAGGAGAAACATAACCCTCATTTTTAAAAAGGGGGAAAAGTAAGGTCTGTGGAACTACAGGACAGTCTTATCTTTGTGCCCACTACATTGTATAACAGAACAACATGGAAGTTTCAGGCCGATTTCAAGCTAAAAAGTGACATCAATACCTTTTCCTCTTCTCGCAATAGAAGTGGGCAGCACATCACCCTGTGAAGTTCTTTATTTCTAATAAATGAATCTCAAACTCAATTTCAAAATTAAATTAAACCAGCACATATTAAGTAGGCAGCACCCTGTTGGTGGCTATAGGTGCCTCTTGCTATGTAATCAAAGCTCCTGCAGTAGAGCAGATATTTATACCTGAATATGCAAGACAGCATTATCAAAATGTACACTATGAGATCTGCTCCATTAAACCACACCAGAGCAGCTCCCTGCCGAGAGGCTGTGTAGTGCTTAATTGCTCTTAATAGCCACAGCCACTTCTGCTATCATTTGTCTGTGTTTTATGTTTTCCTTACGAGTATAGTGGGACAGTCATGTTGTTAATAATGCACGCAGAATACATAATCCATAGCAGATACATTATCAATATTATTATTATAATTATATACAGAGTAAAGTGACCATCCTGTAATTTTTACTCAGGCAAAGTAAGGAGCAAATTTTAAATTCCTCTATTGTGCCGCCATTTGACAGCATCCGAGATGCAGCTGATTCGTATTCTCTGTTTATCAGTGGCTATTTTCCAGCAAAGGAAAACGTTTCTGCTCACATCTTGCTCTTAAAACCTGCAGTAAGCTTCATTGTGTCCTCCTACCAAAGGTCTTCCCCAGCAAGCAAATTGAACAGAAATTTTGCATTTGGTCTGAATGCAACAGGCTGCTGAACACCTTCCTCAAGACCTGAGGGAGCTCTTCTTTCAACACACACCAGAATTCATTGTATTGGTATTCATAAGAGTTAATAACATTTTGGGGCTGCTATTTTTTCATTAATTCACATGCTACAGTGAGTATTTTGTTTGCATCTTCATCTTGATGGCTCCACTATTTCGCCAGCTGGGGCTCATAAATGAGAACACTTGTTGATTCAAAAATTAATGTCACCACATTACCTCACCTGAAGAAATTAGGTTGCTGCAATTATTTTTTTTCCTAAAAGGGCATTTCCACATTACAATGGAAAGGGTCTGAGCTGTATAATGTGACACTTGCTAGCATTTCTCACAGCACTTTAACAAGATAACATGTTTTTCAGTGTAAGCCATCTATGATTTTCTGAAGTTGGCAAAGGGCAAGCTGAGTCTGGAACCTGGGCATCCTGAACCATGCTCTGCTTCACAGCTTTATCCTGCCATTCTTGCTGTTACTAACAGGACTCATGGCTCAAACTTGCTTCTCAAAGGCAAAACTTACCCAGACCAATCTTCCACGGCTTCATGTCAAAAGTAGCATTATCAGAGTGGAGGACCTCAGTGGATAACAGTTTCATGCAGTGATGACTGCCACATGGGGTCTGCGTTCCCTGGAGCATCCTTCACCTCCCTCCAAGATGCACACTGATTGGTGGCTATTTACTACATCATGTATAAATTTATACAGACACAGCTGGATGTCACCTGCACTTTGCTTTTGTTCAGCTACCTGAGCACCTCCAGAGAGGTTTATCCAAGCTGCAAGGAACTCCAGTTGGTAACAGCAGGCAGATGCAGAGGCTCTAGTACATAGAGTGAAAAGCAGAAGCCTCGAATCAAAGCTGATTATCTGAAGAACCACGCTATTCCTAACTTTTGGATCATTCAACAACATTTGAGATTGTTAATAATTCATTTGCAGATGTTGTAGAACTCTAAATGTGGCTGATTAAGCGCATTTGACATTTCTCTTGAGAGAGGAACCACTCAGGAAACCACTCAGTATCTGCAAATGTCTTGGAATTAGTGTACTCATAATTAAGGGTTCACTTACAATGTTTTTACCTTGTACAGGAAGAAAAAGTGACCTCTGAGTCCAAATGTAGTGTACACTGGTGGATAACTACAGTACAATGATTTTAAATTCACTGTAGCCATTCAGCAGCTCTGCTATGTAATGACTAATGGTCCAACAGGGCTCTGCCTTCCTCTGCTAAAACAAAAACTTACAGACAATGAGCCCACGTAGCTCCTATATGCCTAGGGGAGGAGAGCTAGAAAACAGTTGTTTGGCAGCTCCCCAGCTCCTACAATTGCTGCTCTGTGATATGCTTCCCAAAAAAACCTTCTGGTGGCTGCCTAAAAATACAGCCCTGGCTTTACCCTGGCAGAAAAGCCGGCCTTTCGCAGGGTGACTTCGTGGGAGTGCCACAATGCAGCCAAGTCCTTTGGATCAGATGGGCAGGATCCAGGACAGGCTTTAAAAGGAATAATGAGCTTTATATCACCTTTGTGGCTCTCTGATTATGTCACCAAACTTGAGTCCATTGAGATTTCCAGGTGAAACGTGGACATTCTTTACTGTCCATTAAACTCTTCCAAAACCACACTTCCTAAAATTGGATCTTTTTTTCAGCTCCGATTTTAAGTCCTCTTTAGATTCACATTGTAAATCTGTTGCTCCTAAAAGCAAAAAACCCCTCCCACACCCACTTTTCTCTCTCCTTTTTAATCTAAGAGAAGGTGTCAGATTGGACAAGATGCAACATACGATTTCTACAAGGAACACATTTTCTACCATGCCTATGTATTTTGGCTATACGTTTTGCCACTAATAAATGTTATAGAAGAGCAACAGACCACTTAGACACGACCAGTACTTGTATTCCCACATTACGTATGTAAGAGCTAGGCAAGAACACTATGTACAGACACAGAAAAGATGAAAATAAAGATAAATCATTAAAGGGGATAAACTCAGCATTCCTTGCCTTTCATTCATGTGGCATAACCAGGGGAGAGGTGTTAAATCCCTGAAAGTAAGTTTTGGGATGCAAATGTAACCTTATAGAAAAATTGTTTTCAGCAAAGTTAAATTTACTCAGATCTACCATATGATCAATTGATTTTCGTCTTACAAATGTGAGTGCAACAAGGTGGAAACTCTGCATTGATGACTACCACGCTAAAGGAGACTCAGAAAAAACAAGTCTTATCCTGTATGAAAGTCTGCAGCTCCCATCATATTCCACCAGTTAATTTAGACAACAGGAATGTTGTTACTGTACAAATGCACAAGTCCTTTAGTCTTACCCACAGCCCTCGACTTTGGTTTACTAAAGCCATAGTCGGGTTGAACTTTATTTACACATACTTTTAGCTTTCTAATTTCTACTTAAAACCTGTCAGCCCCTCTGGCCATTTCCTCACCAGAATGCACGGTCTGAAACCACCGCAGTCACACAAACTGTTAGGGGTGGCTGGGGCACAATGGCCGATTTAATAAGATTCTGCCTTCTGCATTCCTGAGCCTCCCCTTCACAACAAAGGAGTTGCTCCATCCGAGGGATCTTTAACTGCTGGGAAGAGCTCATAGATATTTTAACCTAGAAAAAAAAAAAAAAAAGAAAATAATCCCTTTTGAAAATACCACAACTTTGAGCAATTAAAAATAATTATCAAACCTTCAAACTTCATGTCTTTCTTACCTGTTACAAAACCACTGTGTTTCTTGTGATTTTATTCTGTTTCTCCTCTGCTCTTTTTAGAATCAGCATATTGTGCAATGCTGATCCTAAACAGCGTTCAAAGATGTGGGTAGCTTCCCAATGTGGCAGCACCTTTTACATCAGTCTTGTTTGTATCTGACACAAAACAGGTGAATATAATAACTTCACATAATTCTGTACTGTATAGCATTAGTTGTTTCCATGCCAGTGAGTTTTGTGATATCCCACATAATGAGGCCATATTTAAGCTGAAACTCATCCTCAGCCCAAGGAAGATGCAGGGGCAGGAACTGGAAATGCAGCCTCTACCATGGACCAGTGTTCAATGCTGCCATAATTTAATATGTAGTTGAAAAGAACACTTTGCATGGAGAGCTGAGGAGCAAGTCTGATTGTCTTCAGCGTTGGTTTGGCCACAAAGTTCCTTTAAGGTTAGTGTAATATACCCTCTGTGCTGATCGCTGCTTCACACATAGATGGCCATGTCAGACTCCAAATCTCTTGGCTCCAAATTAAGATGCTATTTATAGATCCTCCTTAGCCCTCCCCACCTGCCTTCCAAATAGGCTGAAATACCAACTCCAAAAATACAAAATTCTGTTCAAGCACAAGGAAGACAACAGAGAGGATGCTAAGTAGTCTGGATGTTAAAACTATGCTAAGATAAATTGTGGCAGGCAGATCGAGTCCCCAAGGAACAAAGTTTTGACAACAAGCTTACAAGAAAATTCTGAAGTGCAATCAATATAATCAATACTATGCTCAAACACCTTTTCACATCTATCTGATCTACAGGTAGACTGCCAGAAAATCATATTAGCTTGATTTCATTAACCCTGCTAAAGACAACATTTACATTTATAACTTAATACTGGATGTTCACTGAAGTGCTCTCCAAAGCCAGGTGATGAATGAAGATGGGGAGGCCTCCCATTCCTATCCCTTGGCTACCACTGCCTGCCACAGAGAAAATAAATGGCAACTGGCAGCCTGGCCATGCTACAGACCAGGTTATCTGTGGGAAACTGGACTGGTGACCATCTGCAGATCATCAAGAATGCTGAGGAGCCCAGCTCCCCTCGACAACCTTAGGCTTTGGGGAGCTTGCTATCTTTGAGCTGACACCTCTGTGGTTACTTTCTGGGCTAACTAATTTATTAATCAGGTTGTGTGATTTCTTTTCCTCCCAGTTACCATCCTCCTGGCACAGCCCAGTGCATGACTCAGTAAGCCCGGCTTAATCATCTTCATTATAAATTCTGAGCCTATTTCATTGCAGATAAAGCTCTTGGCGACCAGCTCCTACAACTAAGATATCCAGAATGGAGATAAAAAAGTGGGAATTCACCTTTGGATTGCAGATATTTAAATTAACTCCTGTGCTACAGAATCTTTCCAAAGAAGCAGGCAAAAGCAGCAGCAGACTGCTTAGCAATGTATAAATTATGTGACCTTTAAAAAATACATACTTTACATATCAAACTGCAAAGATAACATAGAATTTAGTTATCCTACAGCAAGACTGCTGGGACATTTGCATTTTCCTAAGGAAATTACTTTGCCTTGTAGCTCACATTTTATATTGCACACTTTTCTGCCAGTGCATTTCATTATCCAGTGCTCAATCTTCTCAATAGTCTGATGCTGACGTTCTTAAGAAATTAAATTTTTAATGGTCTTCTTGATGAGCATGTGTTTTGTGGTATCTGAAAATAGATGTACTTTATTTCTAGACTAGATGTGTATTTTACCTATTGAGCTGTACATTTCGGTAGCTGTGGCTTCCTATCTGTTGAGATGGAAAAACAATTTAAACAGTCATTTGCCTGACAAGATGTGATCATTTTTTGCTGCTACATATCCTAAGTTGGATTTATGGTTTGCTGTTTCACTTTACATCTTTCAAAGCCCAAAAAATGAGGAGCGCATTGCTTTATCAATTCTTGGTGGGTGAGCACAGGAGTTGTATGTTGTATATCCATATGTACATACACATACATCTTATAGCACAGGCAATTGGAATACACAAAACAGCAGGTGCTTCAGTTAAGCTGTTGCTACAGATAGGGGAAGAAAAAAGGGAAACGGAGCAAGCAAGCCCCTGCTTGATATTCATAGGTTAGGAATGAGGTGTGAGAAGACCTGTTCTGCCACTAAATCTGACTTGGGCAGCAGGTTATGAGTTTGCAGCTTGACTTTCTCACAAGGAAGGCACTAGCCCTGGCTAACCAGGGCTTCCACTACTTATATGGGTTTCTGGTAAAAGAAACTACAGCCAGGGATGCTATTCACCTAAAAATACTTTGGCTGTCTAAAACTGGGCATCTACGTGAAAACAGCGCATCTTTCAAAGCTACTATGCCTTTGCTAATCTAAGAAAATGCTGAAAACATTGGGCTTTGCTTTTCCTTATAAGTAGATGCCTTGTGTGGTGGGGTAACTTACTGAACCTCTGCTGCCATCATTGAGCGCAAATGGTTTGGCCATCTTGACTAATATTTACATAAAGCCAAAATATCCCACAGGTCTATTAATGTTTCACTGTGTGACAAATACATGTGCACCCAGTACCTAGGGGAAACATCAGTCCCCACTCAGGACAGCTCGCTTCCTCCCTGTGCCCTAGTGAGCAGCAGCAGCAGCAGGCAGTAGATGACTGACAAGGCACAAGGACACAGCTGTGACAGGTCCACCTCCCTGGACCCAAGAAAGGGGAGAGCTGAAGGGAAAAAGGTTTGAAGTCTCTTCAGATGCAGCACTGTTCCTCCTTTAAACCCACTAATGTACTCCACTGTATGCACACCTTGCCTACCCCATCTCCTTTGGGAGCTGGGCTACCTCAGGACATGCTTGCGTGTGTTTCTGCCTCAGACACACCTCTCCACTTGAAAAACCCCAAACCCTTCATTTCACACAACACAAATTTTTACACAGACCTTGAAACTGTTTCTAAAGCTCTTGAATAAAACTGAAGCACAAGATGGAGATAAGAACTGGCTCAAGATGAAATGAAGTGTATTCTCTTCTGAACATTCCTTTTCAGTTCAGCTTCTGAGGGTTTTTTCCCTTTACAGCAATCTGCAGACTGCTTTATTTAGTGTGGACTTCCATTTATTAGGAAAAACAGTATCTTGTTTCAAGAAAAGAAAAGATCATGCACTGCTTTTAAACTAGGAAGCACTGAAGAATTATGTATCATATAAATGTGTTCAGACAGCACTAAAGCCCAATGCAACATATTCCACATCAGAAAGAAAGTGTTCTTCACTCCAGGAAAGTATTGTGACTACAGAAAAGCTTGACAGGGATCATCAATGATTACAGCATATAGCAGCTTTAGTTCTGTCCCCCAGAACAGACCTGTTTGCTTTCTTTGCCCGTGATTTGCAATTTGATATAATTTTCTATTTTGCAAGGCTGACAGCACAGTTCAGCTGAATTTTAAAGTTCATTTCCAGAATAAACTTCAATTTAGCAAGTAATTTGCAGAGACTATCTCTCTGATTGCAGCATGTTTTTCTGCCCATTGCAGAAAGCACAAAGAGGAAGACAGACAGTGGCATTAGCGACCCCACGTAATCTCTAACAAAGAAGCTCTAACACAAAATGAGATTGTAAGTGAATACATCAAAGTGCTGAGATGCCAGTTAGCTACTTTTATGCCAATTATTCTTTTATTTATAAGGTGGTCTTTCCTTAGACCTGAAATTGCAGTAGCTCTGATGCTAGCACCGAGTCATCGGGTAAATAAACCACAGAGCCAGATTACTGAGGCTGCAAAGAATGTTATGTTCTTGAGCCTAATCTGATGCTACAGCACTTGCAGGAAATCTATGCATGTGTCTCTGAATGAGATGAAGCAATTCCTGAGACTCTTTTTGATGAAGCATTCTCCCTGCTCACAGAGCTGGAAGTCTGCTCACACGGGCAGCTAGAGCTTTGAGTCCACATTCCTACCTTTCTCTGTTCTTCCCTGTGAGTGCTGGAGAGCCCTTTCAGTGAGTACCGCCCTTCTTGGGCACCTCAGCAGCTCCTACAAGCCCAGAGGGGAATCCCATCTCACTGGGGCAGGCAACACAACAGTTTAGTGAGGCAAATGTCAAGTGTACCAATATTACCAGAGGGATCATGATCTGGGAATGTACTCCAATTATCATTATCCATCTGTTCCTACCCTATTACATTCATCCAGTTAATGGTCTCTATGTTCCTGCCTGCCTTTAGAAAGCCAAGTCTATTAAACACAAATTTGTGTTATCTTTAAGGAGAGATGGCTGGTGGCTTTCCAGAAAAATCTGGAGGGTTCTGTTCCATTATTTTCCTGGTGACACCCAAGCTGAAAGCAAACCCACCGGATCGGCTTCCTGCAGCAACACAGGAGCTTTCCTGGCCATGCTCGCTGTGTCCCCAGGAACACAAGGTCTTCTTACCTGCAACTTGGCACCCCCAAGTGCTGCTGCCCCCTTTTCTGCATGGCTTCCAGTGTATCCCACTTGCATTAGCCACACCACCACCCAACTGGCCCTGCTGGCAATTAGAAAATAGCATCTGGGAGTCTGTGGGCTACTGCAAAGTTTCCTTAACAGGCCAAAAGGGAAACAGGTCCTCTGCTTGTTAGCTTCAACAGACAGGGCTGCCATCTGTGCTAACCTTAGAAAATGGTTAAGAGATCACAGACAAAGCAAGAAGTACTGCTTAGTGTATGCAGCACACACACAGGCAGAAAGAAATAGGCTGATCAGATCTTGACTGTGTCATATAACACAATAAATACAAAAAATGTGATTATAACTACATCAGTTCAGTTTCTAGGAGCTGAAATACAAAAAATTACCCACAAGTAGTCTGGTCAATCAGTTACCAAATGTTTCTGCAATGTCTAAAGCAACTTCACAAGTCCATAAGAAAACTCACAAGTCCTTTTCTGGATGAGGTTCAGAGTATTTGCCTTTACTGGGAAAATATTTTGAGTTTTTTACATTCCATTTTCACCCTTTGTAGAGCTGTAGCACAGTACATTGTCACTTGCTTAGCTGTGCTCTGCTAATAAATACCTACAGAGAAATTTATGGTGAAAACCTGCTTGCACTGAGCTCCGCAGGAGTCCACCACCACTGCCATTATTATCTCTCAGGCTTTGTCCTGATCCTTAGAGACCATGTCTGTGAAATATGTTCTGTCCCTAAGGCAAAGCTCTAAAGCTCCCTCCTGTTTCTAAGCTTTTAAATCTCGTGTTAAAATCTGCCTTAACTGGGCATTAGGTTCCAAAACTTTTCCACAGATCTAGAAGATATTTCATATGTTCTTACAGTCTAAATAGTAGAATTGCTCAAGATTCTTATAAAAACAACAAAGCTGTAACAGGATGCTTATATCTGCCAAGTGGGAGTTCATGTGATGACACATTCTCAGGACTGTCTCCTGGGAAGCTTTCTGCACATGGGCAGGGACACACAGCTAAAGGAGGATCACTAGAAAGCAACAGAATTAAAAGCACCTAGCTTACGTTGCCACCTTCAGAGATTCCAGGCAGCCATTTCCATCTCCTGATGTTGTCCAGCATGTGCAGAGGCAGGCTGGTGCTGTACCAGTCCCGAGGAGATACTGGCTCCTGTTAGCAGCAGCAGTTGCCTCTGGTACCATTCATGCAGGATGTCTTGGGCAACGTAGGAGAGATGGCAGCTTAGACTGTTTTTCAATATCCCATTCCTTTATCATGGTTTGCTTGCCTGCCTGGTATCTCTCAGGCCTGCCCTCAAGAGCATTTTTTCTGTTGGGGTGATTTCTTTCTGCGGGACTGTCTCAGCCTTTCTCAGGCTGATGGTGAAGTGGAAATGGAATTCTGTTCAAACAGACTCATTAAAAGAAGGTTATTAAGATTCATTGAAATACAACTGGTTTGTGCCTTCCTCGTTGAATGCAAAGAATTGTGCTACAAACAACAGAGCCAAAGGCCAGTTCTCTCTAGATGAGACATTCCTCCATCTATTCTGTCCTTATCAGCAGCTATCTGCTAGTAAATGGATGATGGCTTCTAGAAGTGTCTGTTGCTATACATTCACACATAAGGGAAAAAAGGACTTCTGTAGCAAGCAAGACATTCCAAACATGTACAGGGCAGCACTGCTTTGTTTCAGGAAGGTGCACTTGCAGTGACTGATCTCATCAGCACAGCACACCAGAACAGCAACTTCATTTTTAATGCACCGAAGCTGTGCAATGGCCAGTGATTGTTTCATGGTCTTAAGGGAAAAACAGAGGCATTTTTAGCTTCCCTCCCCTAAGACTTTCAAAGCTGGTTTCCAGGAGTGCCTTTGCTACTCACAGCCACCATCTGAATTGCTCTGGTAATGGGTTTCCCACCCCAGGACTTTCTGAGAGCTTTTGGGACTGCCTGTGGTATTTCGCCATGCATGATTGCTGTGACCAGTGTCTTCTTGTGCACACACCAACCTGTTAGCAGGAGCACTGAGTATGCTGACAAGAACCAAGCTGGGTAGAGGGAGGGCTAGCAGTTCTTTGAAACAAGGGCAGGAAAAAGCTTATCACACCCATGCTGCTGCATGCATCCCTACCTCTCCAGCCTATCCAATGGGCTGCTCCTGCTGTGTCCGCAGTGACAGGACAAGGGAACAGAGGATGTTTGGGAACTGGAAGAGGCCAGGCCTAACCAAGAGCTGTGTTAAAAGTCCTCTCAGTTCAACTGTGCTTACCTCAGCTGCACTGGAAACCACTACCACGCAGCTGACGCTAGACAGGGTCTAGCTCTTTTTAGAAACAACTGTGATTTTATCCCCTTCCTTTTTCTGCTCCCTGCTTTTGTTTCCAGCTCAGGGAAAATAAAAATAACCCAAGAACCAAAACCCACAACCAAACAAAACAACAGCAAAGAAAGAACAAAACCACAGTGCAGCAGATCAAGAGAGCAGACAGAAAGCAGATCAAGAGCTCCTGTTCTTCCCACCTCAAAGCACATGGGCAATCAATGACATTAAAAGCAGCAAACAAGGAGCTTATGTAAGGAAGAACTGTTTCAAGGAACACATAATTAGACCAAGGAACACAGTGCTGTGGATGGACATCCAGGGCAAGGACACAGTGAAATTTGAACAATCATCTGTGTAAAAGGAATAATTGAGTTTTGAAAGTTAATGACTTTGTGTGTGTGGAAATGATGTAACACGGCATGTTCCCCATTTTAAACTAGTGAGGATTAGGAAGAGCTCTCTTGGACATGCAGACTAGCACACCATAACAGCTTAAAGCAAGGCTCCCTGGGCCTTCCTGGGAGCTACTTGGAGATCCCTATTTGCTGAAGACCCATTTGACCAGATGGACCATGGGGCTGCCTTGCTGCCCTTTTCCCTGTAACTTTCCCTGTTACTTGGTCAAGACTAACACAAGAGCAGCCACAAACCCCTCCTGCTCCACAGCTCACCTACCTGCTGCACACACCGGTGTCTCTGGCTGCCACCAGTGCCTGGATGCACCTGCCTTTGAGAAGGGGAAAAAAACACCTATGTTCAACACTTAGGAGAGCATGCAGGAAATAAATTTCATTACTGTATATGCAAACTCCAGTTGCAACCTGAGCATACAAGACTATTTATGAGAGGAATTTGCTGCTGGAGATAATGAGCCAGTTTTCACCAAAGTGTAAATCTGCCTTCTGCTTGTAGAGGCTCATTGACTATCAGAGCACAGATCATTGCTACTGAGTGCTCTGCTAATAGTGTAAACAGAGATGACATTTAGAGTATTGTTTAACTGAGGGAGGAGATTTAAGTCACTTCTACAATAATATCTAATGGGAAGCAAAGCTCTGCAGATCATACATCACAGCTCTGGCAGCAGTCTGTAATATCTTAAAGCTACATCTTTAAATTATGAATAATGACAATTAAAAAAACATAATTCTTTGTTGTGGTAGGCAGCTCTGGGTAAGACACTCTCAGAATGATTACAGCCCAAATCATGAATGCAGTATATGTCCTCATCCTGTGGAAGAGTTCATAGGATCAGCACACCCATTATAATAGTTTATTGCCCCTCTTAAAACCAACACACTGCAAAGTGCTTCCCACCAGTGATCTTTCCACTTAGGAATTAAGCCGCTTCTAATTCTATAGCTGAGTATCTGAGAGCACGAGGAACGAGTAGGATGCGCATCTTAAAGAAGTTAGTTGTAAATCTGCTCTTTTTCCAACTTCCTCCTGGCAATTGTTCCCTTATTCTGTAGCAAGGCAAGTTAACTTTCAGAGTGCGCAAGATGAGAGTGACATCTTTTCTGTCCCTATAGCCCAGAGGAAGCCTTGTGTCTGTGCTCCCAAAACCCTGCTCATGTCTGTGTGTTTATTTCTGCAGTAGCACAAGAGAAAGAAAGCCTCTGAGCAGTACTGGGTTATGTGAAAATTTAGTTAGCTTTGAAATTAAAATTAATTTAGCTTTCAAATTTACGCACAAACAACTCACACATTGCTAAAGGCAATATGAGAGTTGTGACATACGTATCCCTAAATTTCAGAGACAGTGGGAACACAGCACATCCTTCTGTATAAGCTTCAGCTGGTTCAGCACCCCTCCATGTGGAGACTCCCAGGCATGGGCAGAGACAACCTCTTCCTTCTGCTCAACTGAAGAGCCTGTGCCAACAGCGCAGAAGGGAGAAAGCTGAAGGCTGATTAGATGGAGAGGCTTCTAGAGAAACAAAGCAGGACTACCGAGGAGCAGCTGAGGGCTGAGCTAGGTCCTCAGTAGGGTGGTGAGACACTGGAGGGCTTCAGGCTTCTAAACCCAAATGTGCAATCTAGCACCAAAGGGCAGGGACACTTACACAGTGCGGCAGGACCAAGGGCTCAACTAGAGGGACGTTTCTTCTCACAGTGAGTGTGTGGGACCTGCAGGCTCTGGTGGTGGGTGAGAGAAGCACTGTGGCTCCGCTTGTCCCTGCCTCCCTCCATCCCCTGGCTGGGGTGGGCTGGAGGGCAGGCCAGTGGTGGTGCCAGTATTTGCTTCATCACAAACCAAAAATAGCAGCTGGCCTTAATGCAGGCTTTCTCTCTAACCACTTTTCTTCTAATCAGTTGAATAAAGGCCAACCACCATCCATGCACAACAAAGCAAGACAGAAATGCTGGATAGAACTGCCAGGTCACTTATTTAACCTCAGGAGTTTCATCTTCTGACTCTGCCTCCATGAGGGAGAAGTGGGACAGCCTCTGGCCAGGTTAACACCATAAGTGAATTAGCAGCAGCATCCATAGGTTTGAGAAGTAAAGAAAATCACCAGAGCAGAACCACATGAGGAGAGGAACTTCTGGCAGCTTAGCTCAAGCTTTCTGTAAGAGCAGGCAGGCTGCAGGCAAGTAGAGCAGCCACAGAAAGTGCCAAATATAATTTCCTAATGCATTTTTTTCTGCTAGGAAATGTGAAACTTGTTAAAACTGGAAGGTCAACAGCACTGAGAAATAAAGGAAGAAAGGAAACTGGTAACAGTAGCATAAGATTTCACATACCCTCTGTCAACAAGCTCACCTCAATCTTGGAACCCCAACTCCAGTGAGAAGCTGTGGTAGTCCTATTTATACAAGGTGCAAAGGCTGTCCAGCAGTGTGAAAGCCTGTTTCTAAAGCTGTATCCAGATCTGCCAGTTTTCTGTACATTAGAGCATGTCTGACAAACAGACATTCTGCTGGACCTTGATCAAGCATACTAATGCTGATCAGGCACACCATGCTTGCTGGGGCCTGAGGTCACATGCAACAACTGGCTGTAGCACTGGAGCATCCCTCCTGCACTGAGCCTCTGCTGTCCCAGGCAGCCACTTCATATAACCCTTTTCATCAACAAACCAACCAAACACCAGGTCCTTGCAGTGAATTACAAATGCAGTAGGCTGGTCCATCATCAGATGGGCCACAACAGTCTTTCAAATTGGACAGAACCCCAATTGAACACCATGCCACCGTGGGCCAAGTGCCTTTTGTTTTCTATTACCTTCTCCCAGGGTCTGGACACTGCTGACAGAATGTGGCCCTATGTGCAGGATCTTTGTGCCTCCCAGACTGCATTGTTCTGGAGCAAAAGTGAAATTCTTTGTTGAGAGAGATACCAGGTGTTCAGCCCTGTGCAGGTGTGGGAGAGTCAGTCTCCTGTATGGTGCTCCAAACACCAAAGGCAGCACTGATGGTACTACCTCAGAACATAGGGGAGGAGACAGAAGTCCCTCTGGGTTTCTGCAGCATGCAGAAAGTAGACAGGCATCACTGTGAGACCATTCCAGGCTGCCTAGGGAGTGCTGCACAGGTCTTAGCTATTGGTAGATCTCAGTGCGTAGTCATTGTCTCAGTTTAACCAGTGAGTTTTTGCTCAGGGGATTTAAGTAACGTTTTCCTCCCCACCCTCTGTTCCAACTGATGGGGAGATACCTACAGGACAGCAAGAACTCTTGGGAGGTCACTGAAGTTTTCAGCTCATCATCCTAGGAGAGCACATCCATAATGAGAATCTCTCTCAATCAGCATTTAATTTAATAGGTTGCAATTACCACAAACTACCAACATTAAAATGAGACAAACCAGCAAACATGCCGGCTGCACCTCCAACTCTGCACAGCATCCAAGATGGCCAGTCTTCCTTTCCAGCAGCTTATTTCCCCTGAAGAAGACAGCTTCTGACACTGTCAAGCTCATCTGTTTTGAACATTAACTCTAACTCTCACTTTCTTAGTGGGCCTTTGCCATAGAAACCTTCCTTAGCAACAGGAAGGCAGAGCAGCAACAGCTCCAGCCAGAGACATTAAGGTAGCCCTGGTCTCTGGGTGGCACATCACCTTGTGTCCTGCCTCCCCAGCTTACCTTCTCCAGCAGAGCGTAACTAATAGGTGAGCATTTCCAGCAGAACCAGGTTGTGAGGCAGGAGGGAAACACTTCATTGGAATACTGTTTTGGACCACTTTGAAATCACCCTTTGATGAAGTGCTTGTGGCCTGATTTATGACTCAGCTTACACAAGGGAGTTTGTTGCACCTGTATAGCCCTGGCATGAAGAGGATGATTTCTGATTGTGGCCATGAACACAGGGGATGAGGAACTGACATATGGAGAATCTCAACCCATGCTCAGGAGACACTCTGCCTAAGTGAGAGAAGAGTAGAATGGCTCAGGACACTGGAAACATCCCTATGAGCTTTCTGGGATGAGAAAACTCTGATTAGCCCCCCATCCTGAGCCATCATCTGTGATGCTCACTGACCAGTGGGCAATGATCCCTGCTGTATCTAAGTCTAGGGGTAGTACTGGTGCCAGCGATGCTCACATGCTGTAGCTTTATCCCTACTACCAATTTCTGCTATATCTCCACTTAACTGCTATTTCTTTTACTGATTAGGAAATTTGTATTTGCCTCTCTGATGTGGGAGGGATGGTAAAAATCAGTACTATTTGTGAAGTACTGTGTGAGCAAAGGAGCAATCCCTCATTGCTGTACTAGGACTGGGAGATCACACACCAAAATGCAGGCAAAAGCTGGCACTGCAAATTCCTTACCAAGAGGTGTCCAGGCTGTAAAAGAATTGGTGAAGGATCAGAGACAGCATTTTTATTGCTTCTGTACCATCATCCTCTGCCCAGGTCTGTGCCTTTCCATTCCTAATAGCTTCATTTTGTCAGATAAAGCAGGATGCGTGTTACTGTGAACTTCCCAGTTTTCTCAGGGAAATAGCTGACTGCTACTCTGCAGACAAGGGTAAGTTTGCTCTGCCTGTGCTGTGAAGCAGGTTTGAAGTAGTAGCAACTCACCAAGCATGGTCAGCCTGGGTCCAGAGACAAGCTAAAGCCAGTGATACCCAGTGTCCCCTGCAGAGCCTACTTGTGTCCAGCCACCTCTAAGGCCAAGTGCCGTAACAAAAAGCTTCTCTGGGTGCATCCTCTCTGAAGCAGCAGCACCAGGACATGCACATACAGGTATTAAGGTGGGCACTAACAACCGCTGCCAGCTTGAGGAACCCATAACTTTATCTTTCCATTCTCTGACTCATCCTGTCACAAACACACCACACAAGCTCCCTGCTGCTACCAGCATTACACCGTGACTCACTGGTAAATCTGCACTGCTCACACTTTGAATGCTCCCTGCCAGGCTTTTTATTATCTGCTCTGCTGCCTGTGGGATAATAATCTCAAGGAAGGGCCCTGATGGCCTGCATCTCCAAACACCCCTGCTCTGCATACCTGTGAGCACCAGGACATAATTAACTGCAGCCGCTGATCTGAGTTCACAACCCTGGCTTGCAAGGAATAGGAAATGATCAGTTCACCCTGCTTGTCCTATTCTGTGGGATCAAATACATTTATCCTTATGGTCACAGAATCTGCAGACTTTTTATTACATATTAAAATCACAGTTAAGCAGGATAACACATTTCTGTTCTTTTGCTAGTTTGGTTTCACATTTTGATGCTTTCTAACTTTTATCCAGTGACAAACATTTCTGTTTTAAGATAAGGAAGCATTTATTGATGTCTCTGATCAAAACTCTGGCCCTGAAAGGGTTTAGATTAAAGCACATTCACTCAACACCCAATTGGAAGACAACAGGCTTGACTAAATGATTTATTGGGTATGTCTGATCTCAAAGACATTTGGAAACTTGATTATATCAAAAGCTGCAATTTATGAAGTCCATTTTCCTCTAATCTAAAGACATTAATCTATATTTTAGATGAATACTTACTGAATTAAATAAAGGAATCCAACAATAAATCCCATTTATTACACACACAAGTACTCTCACATAAAGCTATGAATAATGACATGTAAAAAGTTCATAGAAAAATGAAACATGCTAAAGATTAACTGCAATGTATCTTTCACCATCAAGAAATTTTCAGGACTTAGAATATTCTTGGCATAAGGTCAAAAGCAAGTATTTATTCCTAAGAAACAGGCCACCACCTAAGCAATAAGATGTACAAGACTGGGCAGTGCCTAATTCCCAGGAGTTTGAGCACGTTACTCAGGGCATGCTCGGGTAGTGCCATTCTTGGTGCAAGCAATTCAAGAAAATGGAACTGCCTTCAACTCTGGCTTACTCCCAGGTAACTCTAGCAGACCTTTGTTTCTGCGGAGCCACATGTGTCAAAGACAGTACTTGCTCTTGCAGGGAGCCAGGCAAAGGAGGCACAGGGCAGAGACAGCCAAAAGCTTTGTTTTCTGCAGGCAAGAAAATTCCAAAGACCTGTTTTATGTACAGAATAAGGAAAAAGCATCCTGGAAATGTGATCCAACATAATGCCTGCCCTTACTGCTTTACGCTGATCACAACCTCCTGAAAATGTGTTCTCTTTTTACCAAGAAACATTTTTTTAAAAGTGCCACTTTCCTTGAGTGTATTTGGAAATACTTTCTACCATTTTAATTCTGGTAAGAAAAACACACTACTACTTTAGTCCTTATATTTCTGGCTCAAGGAGAGAATGATTCCTGGTTTGCATGTAAATTGGCAGGACAAAATCATCTCTCCCACTATGAGTTCTAGCTTTTCCTTTTATCTTCTTATTGTTTCCTTCTTCATCCCTGCTGAATTCTCTGAACTTACAGGCACTAAGGCATCAGCAATGACATTTTCTCTGTTGGTATGCCAACCAGGAAGAGCTGTATCTTCATGGGGGAAAGAACAAGGTGAGTTTTCCTTCAGTCCCATTTATCTTGCAGGTGCCCTGTTGGAGCTCTCACAAGCAGGTGGCTGAAAGTTTCCACATATGACATGAAAGATTCCTCACTGCCTCTGCAGGCCTCCCACTTTTCTTCATCACAAAGTAAGATGACCTTGGCCCTTTTAACACATTATTTCCTGCCACTGAATTAGGTTTCATGACTGGGTTTGAACACTCTGATTTTCAACAGGAGGGCTGGGAAAATTCACAGAAACCTCCACCTTTTGTGCACGTGGCTAATACTTTCTCCATGGGCCAAGTACTGTCGTGGTTTAAGCTGTAAATCAGCCACGCAGTTTGTTCATTCACTTCCCCCTCCTAAAAGAACCGTCGTGGTT